>JAQIUQ010004045.1:272500-488169 GCA_030378365.1 Hybognathus amarus | reverse complement strand
TAATCTACTTCGTTCAGTTACGTATTGTACACTCACACTATTGGATGAGAACTGAGCTGATGCTATGACGACATCACAGATCTGCTTTATAGATGAACTGAACTATACTCAATAATTGATGATCTGTACCGATGGAACTGAATCAACACTGAACTGACTTAAGCTAAGCAATGCCATTCTTTTCTTTTCAAGCCTGAACTGAAAATTTTACTTTGTGTGCATCATTGAATCATTTTCATGTTATCACAGTGAAGTTGCTTTGAAACAGTATTGCATAAATGAAGGTGACTTGACTTCAATAGAAATATAGGGCCCTATCTATAGCACCCGGCGCAAATGACTTTGTACACTGACGCATTTATCATTCCTATTTTCCTTGCACCCGCGTAAAGCGGGCTTTATCCCTCCACGGACGCACGGGCCAGCGGTAAACTAGGGAAATGAACTCTGGCGCTCCCTGGGGCAGGGTCGGCGAAGAAGGAGGCGGTGTTACGAGTCGCGAACATTCCCCTGGTGCTATTTTGCAGGTTCCAGAAAACAATTCCACCACTGACCCCGAAAAACTAGCCTAAAGTCAGTGGACGCAGTTGTTTTGTAATGCTGCTCTAAGTGCGCGTGCTTGGCCATAATGTGTGTGTGTGAACACACGAAGTGTGAGTCTCTCCTCGGCTGTTGAACGCCTTCTGGCCGGACGCCTGGTAAACCCGCCATAATAACAATCCGCCATGCAACATGAGCACCAGCTCTTAAAGGGTCTGTCTGCATGAACGCTCTGACTGGTTAATTTCACGTAACCCAAACCACACCTATGGAATAATGAAGCTGTTTCAGACCAACCCCTTTTAAACTTGGGTCAGGCGCAGGAGTCATTTATCCCGCCGGTAAAATAGCAACAGCGCCCAAGACCCGCCCACAAAGTTACTTGCGCTTAAAATAGGGCCCCATAAGTTTAATAGAACTATATTGATTATAATCAACGTAGTTCATAAAGAAAGAAATGTGTTCTGTGTGGTTACTAAGAGTTGAAAGTGTATGTTGTGCCAACTTTATAGATTTCTGGTTGAAAATTAAAAGTCCAATCACAAGAGTAAATAGTACACCTTTCTTCAACAATCCAGCATCATTACATTTACGTAGTACAAGTTTGATAATTATGGTTGAAGTTTGATTAAATGCTTAAGCAAGCACTACTAATAAACAAAATTTAAAAATACATATACATAAAAAACAGTTTTTTACATTTTTATTTCAGGATTCTTTGATGAATAGAAAGCTTTTATCTGAAATGGAAAGCTTTTGTTACATTACCCTTTTAAAAAGTTTGGGGTCAGTAAAAATTTGCTATTTTATTTTTGTGGGAAATAGATAAGAAATCAATACTTCTATTCATCAAGGATGAGTTACATTGATCAAAAGTTACAGTAAAGACATTTATAATGTTAGAAAAGATTCTAATGAAATAAATGCTGCTCTTTGAACTTTCTATTCATCAAAGAATCCTGAAATAAAAATGTAAAAAACTGTTTTCAACATGGATAATAATCATACATGTTTTTGGAGCATAAAATCATCATATTAGAGTGATTTGTGAAGGATCACTGAAGACTGGAGTAATGATGCTGAAAATTCAGCTTTTTTTCAGAGGAATAAATTACATTTTAATATATATTAACATAAAAAAGTCATTTTAAATTGTCATAATATTTCACAATATTACTGTGTTTTTTGTGTATTTTTTATCAAAAATAATTGCAGCCTTGGTGAGCAGAAGAGACTTCTTTTAAAAACATAAAAAAATCTTACCGATCTTAAACTTTTGACCGGTAGTGTATGTATTTAAATTTTAAACGACTGTCAAAATCAAGTGTATTATGCGAGTAATCCATAAATTGCCTAAGATTGTTTGAACAAAAAAATAACAGTATGGACTATCATTGTCAGAGTTAATAAACAAATGCTATTTGTGATATTTTATGGTGATATGTTAAGGAACAGAACCTACCATGGTGGGTAGATGTGGACGATGTCTCCGGGCACAGGCTGTAGCTCGGCGGCCGTGGCTTTGTCTAAAAGAGCCACACACCTTTCCCCCTCCGGCAGCCTGTCACACACTGTGGCCTGCATGCCACATTCCTCTCGAACTCCCAGAATCCTCAGCGTCAGGACACCTGGCCTGTCAGCTTGGGTCAAACAAATGTATGCATGAAACTGTACATAGTTTATTTTGTCCTAATTTTGGCTTAACAACTATAAATATATTTTTAAATACAGTTGGGTACTATACAACATGAACAATTAGCATATGTTCCCACACCTTAGTTAACTTCAAATTCAAGGACCTTTCAATGACTTTCCAGGTCCAATACCCTCAAATTCAAGGACTTAAAGTGGGGGCACATTTGTTGTGCCCAACAGCAAATGTTGAGGTGTCAACAACACAAAATACCTCACGAAGAAAACACTTAAAGGAGTAGTTCTCTTTAAAAAAAACTTTTGCTGATAATACTCACCCCCATGATATCCATAGATATCCATGTCTTTCTTCTCTTCAGTCGAAAAGAAATTAAGGTTTTTGATGAAAACATTCCAGGATTTTCTCCATATAATGGACTTCAATGGGGACCAAACGGTTCAAGGTCCAAATGAGAGTTTCAGTGCAGCTTCAAAGGGCTTTAAACAACACCAGACGATGAATAAGGGTCTTATCCTAGGACCCTTCGAGTCATGACTCCAAAGATTTGTTCATTTTGATGAACAAGTTTGAACAGGAGAATCAGGAACGCTCATCACAGAACAGAGCAAGGTGAGCATTTGTGCTTATAAAACTTAAACTTTTTTATTTATTTTTTTAAATAACGATTGTTTCGCTTGATAAGACCCTTATTCATCATCTGGTGTCGTTTAAAGCCCTTTGAAGCTGCACTGAAACTCTCATTTGGACCTTAAACCATTTGGTCCCCATTGAAGTCCATTATATGGAGAAAATCCTGGAATGTTTTCATCAAAAACCTTAATTTCTTTTCGACTGAAAGAAAGAAAGACATGGACATCTTGGATGACAAGGGGTGAGTACAGTTTTTTATTTTTTTTCAGATTCACAATTCTTTTTAAGGATTTCAAGGACCCATGATAAAAGTAAGCTTCACATTTTATTAAATGACCAGCATCTGAAAAACTGTTTCCTTCTCAAAGTCAAAGTCATGAAAAACAAAACAACACAGATACGATACAGGCCCAGTAAATTAATAACAGCAGCAGGATATTTTGGGTTACGCTGTGAAAACTCACACTGGGCGCGGTCTCAACTTTTCATTTCAGTCAGTTCTGAGGAAATGAAACAAAATCCAGCTCTCTGACAGGATATATTCCCATGCTGACTGTTTAAGGAAAACTTGGCCCCCTCGACTGGACACATGAACACAATTGACTCAGCTGAAATCATCGCGAGCGCAGCCAAGACTTCAGAGAAGAACTTCTGAACGATGTGTAATGGAAATTTCAGCGAACAATTTAAAGCAGCGAGAGAAACAGGCTATGTTTACTCCATGCAATCACATGCAAAAAATAATACATGGAACACTGGCTTTTTTTCGGGGTAAACGGTGCCAAAAACAGTTATGGAAAAGGAAATGAACAAGTTGTTAAATGCACATACTGATTTGTGATTTATCAGCTAATATGTTGTGCATAAAAAAATAGATAATCTTTAAATGAGCAAGAAGTGAGTGGGAGATGCGCTCCTCAGGCTGTGGAATTTTTCAAAGGAATTATGCCAGTTGCAAAGCTGTCCAGTCACCCTAAATCCTTTTTCCACAAGTAAACCTGAATGGAAATTGCTAGAGAACTAAATTCAGAGGTCATCTTAGTCAGCTGACATTACATCCACAAGTATGCAATGCAATGAATCAGTTAACATGGAAATACAGACATTCAATTCTAGAATATCATTAACCCACAGCATTTTCCGATAAAAAAAGAAGATTTAGATGAATAACAACTGTAAATCAACTAATTATTCTATTTATTCTATTTACTTTGCAATTTCAGTGCATCACACACACACACGCGTTTAAGTTTTCTCTCTAATTTCCACTTTCAACTGGAACGTTAACTTCTTTAAACCTCCACACACACACACACTTCACATGCTGAAGACCCCTAAGTAGGGCACTGTTTGAAAAGAAATCCGTTATACCATGGAAAATGAAAAGGTAAAGTGTGCGACTGTGTCTGCATTGTGTTTGTGTCTGTGGTTTCCTGTCGCTTCGGCTGAGAGACAATTAAGTCCTGTTGTCACCTGAATCACAATCGTAGGTTTTTACAGCCTCCTACTCCTCCAACTGTACACATCTCTTCACTGGAATATATTCTACACATTTCATCAAGTGTGACAAGCAATTATGGAAATATGAAAACTGCGGGTTGGTGGTTAAATATATTCCTGGTGCCTGATCAGACATTGGCAGTATTTAAATGAGAAGATTTACATTTAAATTGTGAAAGCATTTTAATAATATTATTATTAGTGGTCAGCAACAGAACTAACCTGTAATGATCTGTACTTGGCCGACATTCATTATTGAGTGTTCACATAAACAGACATGATTCAGACTGGATGTGTCTTACCAGCTGATGTGGTTGAGTTGCACTGATGTCTCCAGAAGCTGATGGCTGATCTTTGCCTGCTGTGGAGTCGGTTGAGCCTTTCAGCAAGACCTCCTCTATAAAGAGAGAGATCACATGAATTCAGTCACATGCAATCAGTCAAACAGAATCATATGAATCAATTAATCAATGATAAAGAATAATGGGAATCATTCATATAGTATTAAATAACGAATCAGACTGAATCGACTAGAATCAATCACATAGACTGAGTTACTAAACTAGAATAAATCTAATTGAATCAATTCCATAAAGAGAATGAACTTGAATCAATTCTATAGAATCAAAGATGGAGAATCAAACATAGAATCATTCATATAAAATCAATCACATGGAATAAGAACAAATATCATATTCAAGATTATAAAGAATCCTGCAGAATGAATGTTAAAGATTCATTCCCATAGACTTAGATTTAGAGAATGAGTTAGATTTAAGTCCATGATATCAATCAATACAATTAATATTAAAGAACAAAAATCATTTCTTTAGAATTAATCAACGAGAATGAATCAACTAGAATCAATCACATAGAATGAGTTATAGAGAATAAATCTCACTGAATCAATTCCATAAAGAGAATCAACTTGAATCAATTCTATAGAATCAAAGACGGAGAATCAAACATAGAATCATTCATATAAAATCAATCACATGGAATAAGAACAAATACCATATATTCAAGATTATAATAAAAGAATCCTGCAGAATGAATGTTAAAGATTCATTTCCATAGACTTAGATTTAGAGAATGAGTTAGATTTAATTCCATGATATCAATCAATACAATTAATAATAAAGAACGAAGAATCATTTCTATATAATTAATCAGTGAGAATGAATGAACTAGAATCAATCACATAGAATGTGTTATAGAAAATAAAATAGAATAAATCTCATTGAATCAATTCCATAAAGAGAATCAACTTGAATCAATTCTATAGAATCTAACATGACTGTGTCACATGAATCAACCACATAGAATCATTCATATAAAATCAATCACATGGAATAAGAACAAAAACAAATACCATATATTCAAGATTATAAAGAATCCTGCAGAATGAATGTTAAAGATTAATTTCCATAGACTTAGATTTAGAAAATGAGTTAGATTTAATTCCATGATATACAATCAATAATAAAGAAAAATGAGAATCATTTCTATGGAATTAATCAATGCGAATGAATCAACTAGAATCAATCACATAGAATGAGTTATAGAAAATAAAATCGAATAAATCTCATTGAATCAATTCCATAAAGAGAATCAACTTGAATCAATTCTATAGAATCAAACATAAGAATGTATCACATAGAATCAGCCACTTGGAAGTATTCATATAAAATGAATCACATGGAATAAGAATCCTGCAGAATGAATGTGATTCATTCCCATAGACTTAGATTTAGAGAATGAGTTAGATTTAATTCCATGATATCAATCAATACAATTAATAATAAAGAAAGAACAAGAATCATTTCTATAGAATTAATCAGTGAGAATGAATCAACTAGAATCAATCACATAGTATGAGTTACAGAGAATAAACTAGAATAAATCTCATTGAATCAATTGCATAAAGAGAATCAACTTGAATCAATTCTATAGAATCAAAGACGGAGAATCAAAGATAGAATCATTCATATAAAAATCAATCACATGGAATAAGAACAAATACCATATATTCAAGATAATAAAAAAATTGTAGAATGAATGTTAAAGATTCATTCCCATAGACTTAGATTTAAGAGAATGAGTTAGATTTAATTCCATGATATCAATAACTACAATTAATAATAAAGAACGAGAATCATTTCTATAGAATTAATCAATGCGAATGAATCAACTAGAATCAATCACATAGAATGTGTTATAGAAAATAAAATAGAATAAATCTCATTGAATCAATTCCATAAAGAGAATCAACTTGAATCAATTCTATAGAATCAAACATAAGAATGTATCACATAGAATCAGCAACTTGGAAGTATTCATATAAAATGAATCACATGGAATAAGAATCGTGCAGAATGAATGTTAAAGATTCATTCTCATAGACTTAAATTTAGAGAATGAGTTTGATTTAATTCCATGATATCAATCAAAACAATTAACAATAAAGAATGAACGAGAATCATTTCAATAGAATTAATCAATGAGAATGAATCAACTAGAATCAATTACATAGCATGAGTCATAGAGAGTCAGTTAGAACCAATGCCATTGAATCAATTCCATAAAGAGAATCAACTTGAATCAAAACATAACAAGAATCAAACAGAGAATAAATCATAGAGAAACCAATCAAATTTATATTCACAAAAATCTATATATGCACACTTCACACTGAAAATTTATCCATATTTAAAAAACATTTTGTCTTTCATAAAACTTGGCTTAAATTTTGTGACATGCTAGTTAACTAAAGGATAAGACTCCATTCTGCTTGAACTTTGCTTTAATATCTTTATGATGTGTTCATTTTTATAGTTTGTATGCTATGTATGCTAAGTGGGTGGTAGTTAATATGTATGCTAAAATCTTTATATGTGTAGTCATATGAAAGAATAATAAAACATGGCAGGGGGGAACTTCTCCTGTGCTTGCCTACAGAAGGGACTGAGGGTCAGCAGAAGGATGTATGGACTAACAAGAGCCAAAAAGAGACACAGCTCCCCCGTGAGGGGACAAACTCTACACGTCCCTCCATTCCCATTCACAAAATCGGACAAACGACTCAAAATGTCATCAGATGTACTCAATCTAAAAAGCGACTACTGAGTTACATAAGAAAAAAAGGCCAAAGCATTATGCATTCAGATCTTATGCGCGTAGGAGGAAGTGTTCTGGTAAATTAAATAAAGTGACACAAATGTGTAAAGAAACCGCTCCTCTATAGCCAATCAAAAACCAAACTGACCAGGTTTTTACGGTAAGGGTGTGGATGTATTATTAAACGGCTTCGGCTAGACTTTGAACTCTATTGTATTCGGTGTGTTTACACTGATATGAATTTTCGGGTTGTGAACTTGACGTCAAACATTGGGGATTGAAAAAAGCCCAGTAAGAATGAATAGCAGTGTGAGGGATTACTTTCAGTTACGGCGATAAATCCTAATCATAAAGCCAGTCACTGAACTCATAATTTAAGTTCATCTTGCACAGGGTTGCACTGAAATGAACATTAAGATCCAAGCACCATAGATCATACCTTTCAAATCTCCTCCTCTTTTTGCTCGAGTCCTCTGGGGTCTTGGCGCTCTTGGTGATTTGTTTCTGAGGCGTCCGAAGAATGGCCTGAGCCGATCGAACCCATTCGCTGACCGACTGCTTGCTGGTTTCGGCTGGGTCCGAGAGGGAAAGAGTCTCTGCTTTCTTCTGGATCTTCATCAGTGTCGTCGTAAGATGTGTAGTCTGATATCTCAGCTGGTGGCTAAAACAGAGAGGATCGTTTTAGTCATTTTACAGATGCTTTTATCCACAGAAGTGTAGTTATTGTTACAGTAAAATAAATAAATTAAAAAATTAAAATGATAAAAGCATGTAAAAATTACTAAAATTAATATGAAAACTGAAAATACTATAAAATAGTATAAAAATAGAAATACTTAACACTACTCAAAAGTCACTTCATCATAAGCATGAAACTTAAGCATGAAACATGAAAAATTTTATTAGTTTATTACTGTCCTTTCATTAGAAAATAAATTATTTGGGGAGAGATATGGAATATGATACATGATAAATAATTGTCAGATTGAAACCTGCACTATCCACATGAGCATCATAGCTCAAGGTTGAATAGCCCTCATACAGGTCTTCCTTAAAGGGATAGTTCACCCAAAAATAAAACATCTGTCATCATTTATTCACCCTTAAGTTGTTCCAAACCTGTATGAATGTCTTTCTTCTGCTGAACACAAAAGTTGGTAACCAGAAAGACCCCATTGACTTCCAAAATTATGGAAAAAGAATAACATAACATTCATACAGGTTTGAAAAAACTTGACGGTGGGTAAATGACAACATTTTCATTTTTGGATGAACTATTCCTTTAATGTTTGACAATAAAAGAAACATTAAAGTCACAGCAATAAACCCACAGAGGAACTGTATGGAAGCTTGTTTCTGCCACTGAATAAAAAAATAAAATAAATAATTGTGACTTTTTATCTAACAATTCGGACTTTTTTTCTCAGAATTGCGAGTTTATATCTCGAATTCTGACTTTATTTCTCAGAATTGCGAGATAAAAAGTCAGAATTGCTGGATATAAAGTCGCAATTGCGAGTTATAAAGTCCGAATTGTGAGATATTAAGTCAGAATTGCGAGTGATAAAGTCAGAATTGCGAGTTATTAAGTCAGAATTGCGAGTGATAAAGTCAGAATTGCGAGTTATTAAGTCAGAATTGCGAGTGATAAAGTCAGAATTGCGTGATATAAAGTCGCGAATTGCGTGTTATAAAGTCAGAATTGTGAGATATAAAGTCAGAATTGCGTGATACAAAATCAGAATTGCGAGATATAAAGTCAGAATTGCATGATATAAAGTCAGAATTGCGTGATATAAAGTCAGAATTGCATGATATAAAGTCAGAATTGCGTGATATAAAGTCAGAATTGCGTGATATAAAGTCAGAATTGCGTGATATAAAGTCAGAATTGCGTGATATAAAGTTGCAATTGCGAGTTATAAAAGCCGAATTGTGAGATATTAAGTCAGAATTGCGAGTGATAAAGTCAGAATTGCGAGTTATTAAGTCAGAATTGCGAGTGATAAAGTCAGAACTGCGTGATATAAAGTCAGAACTGCGTGATATAAAGTCAGAATTGCGTGATATAAAGTCGCAATTGCGTGTTATAAAGTCAGAATTGTGAGATATAAAATCAGAATTGCGTGATACAAAATCAGAATTGCGAGATATAAAGTCAGAATTGCGAGATAAAAAGTCAGAATTGCATGATGTAAAGTCAGAATTGCGTGATATAAAGTCAGAATTGCATGATATAAAGTCAGAATTGCGTGATATAAAGTCAGAATTGCGCGTGATATAAAGTCGCAATTCTGAGAAAAAAAGACAGAAGTGCGACTTTTTATCTCACAATTCTGACTTTTTTTCTCACAATTGCGAGTTTACATCTCGCAATTCTGACTTTATAACACATAATTGCGAGTTTATATGTCGAAATTCTGACATCTTTTCTCAGAATTGTGAGATATAAAACTCGCAATCGCGACTTATCAGGCCAATTCTAAGGGGAAAAAAAGACTAACTTTTTCCCCTCAGAATAATTCATATCTTGCATTTCTGACTTTATAACACGCAATTCTGACTTTATATCTAGCAATTCTGACTTTATAACTCGCAATTCTGCCTTTATAACTCGCAATTCTGACTTTCAATTCTCGCAATTTTGACTTTATATCACGCAATTCTGACTTTATATCACGCAATTCTGACTTTATATCACGCAATTCTGACTTTATAACTCGGCAAATGCGCCTTTATACCACGCAATTCTGACTTTCCATCTCGCAATTCTGAGAAATAATGTCAGAATTGTGAGATATAAAGTCGCAATTGTGAGAAAAAAAGTCAGAATTGTGAGATAAAAAGTCGCAATTACCTTATATATTTTTCATTCTATGGCGGAAACAAGCTTCCATAGAACTGATATAAGGATTGCGAGCATTAATAACACACTCTAAAAAATGCTGGGTTGTTTTAACCCAACTTTGGGTCAAATATGGACAAACTCAGCCATTGGGTTAGATTTTTTACTGACATTTTTAACCCAACGTTTGGGTTTGTCCATATTTGACCCAAAGTTGGGTTAAAACAACCCAACATTTTTTAGAGTGCATTGACATGTTGTGATTGAAAGGAATACAATACACCCTTATCTTTCAATCTCTTCAAACTCTCATCAATCAAACCTTTGGTTCACAATTACACAAATTATGGTACCTGAATGACGCCGCCTGACAGGCTGCCGCCATGGTGTCAAAGTGAAATTATGGACTAAACAGGTGTTACAAAATGGCAGCCTGTGTTTTTAACTTATTCACACACACAAAACATCATGCTGGGATGTGAAAGCCAACACAGTATTAAGTTGAGCCTTAAAAATGAACAAAACAAGTCATTACAGATGGATGAGGGCCACCAAAACAAAAGCCAAAAATCTGAATATCTACAAACCAGTACCTTGTACAACACGAATCATCATTCAAAATCACATTTCACATGGATGCTAGAGAAGAAAATAAGTGAGAAAGGCAAAGGTGGGACGTAAAACACAACAAGAACTAAGTGATCTCCCATTAAATCTATCCTGCTGCACATATGGTAATTCCCAAGGGGCCGAAGCGTCTGCCGATCCAGCACTGACTGCATTCATTTCAGCCTCTGGCCTCAAAAGGCTTTGAATCACTCTTCCTAAGTACTGCCACTGAAGTCTGAATCCACACGCAACTCCTACACATTCGCCCTACGTACGACACTCGCCTTTTAGTTACTAAATCTAAAATCACTGGCTTTGTGAGTATTGGTGTTTGCTAAGGAGAATCACTGTTTTTAGGGCTGTCAAACAAATAATCGCGATTAATCACATCCAAAATAAAAGTTTGTGTTTACATAATATATGTGGGTGCACTGTGTATAGTTATTTTGTACATATATAAAATACATGCATGTATATTTAAGAAAAAAAAATTATTTATATATAAATTATTTATATATAAATAATATATTTATAGATTTATATTTATAAATTTATATACAGTAATTTTTTCTTAAATATATACAAGCGTGTGTATTTATATAGATAAAATATTTATACACAGTGCACCCACATATATTATGTAAACAAACTTTTATTTTGGATGCAATTAATCACAATTAATGCTCATACAGGGTTAAGGGTTTCTTCAAATAAATAATAAATCGACGACAAAACAGACGTAAAAAAATAAAATGTCACAGACTTGCATTCAAAGATGAACTAGAGACCATAATATATAGAAAGAGTGAATCTAGTTCAAAAGAACAGCATTTATCTGAAATAGAAAGTTTTGTAACATTGTAGAGACTGCCGTTCACAAGTTTGGGGTCACAGTGAGAATTGCTTTTGGAGGGATGGGGGGAAGAAATAAAAGAAATCAATACTTTTATTCAGCAAGGATGGATTAAATTGATCAAAATTTACAGTAAATACATTTATAATGTTACAAATGATTATAATTTTTTTCCGCAACCGCGCGAGAGATCACTTCCGGTGCTTGTGCAGACCGAAGCGCCCGCGCCCTCAGATCACATGGACGTGGCTGTGGTTACAAGAGGTAAAACGATATAAATACTGTTCGTTTTCTCACACACACCGCTCGTTTCGTGTCTTAGTACATCAATGTGTACTTACATGTACGAGTCATTAAATCATGTTTAATTTGGACTTCTCTGTGCATGCTCTTTGAGGTGGTGACCATAGACCTCCATTATATGACTGACAGACCTAAAAATATCAAAATTGAAACTACTGCGGAAGCAAAGACACATCTTGGATGCACTTATGTATGCTAAAACATACCAAAAATTATTTTCAAAGTGAACTATCCCTTTAATAATTAACATTTTCCACATTAATAATAATAATAATGAATGTTTTCGTGATTTGTGATTTGTGAATGATCATGTTGAAAATTCAGCTTTGATCACAGGATGGAATACATTTTTCAGAAAACAGTTATTTAATTTTTCATAATATATAACAATATTACTGTTTTTTTAATCAAATAAATGCAGCCTTGGTGAGCGGAAATACTTATTTTAAAAACTTATGAACGGCAGTATACACTACGGTCAAAAGTTTAGGGTTGGTAAGATTTTTTATGTTTTTAAAAGAAGTCTCTTCTGCTCACCAAGGCTGCAATGTTTTGATAAAAAATACACAAAAAACACAGTAATATTGTGAAATATTATGACAATTTAAAATGACTTTTTTATGTTAATATATATTAAAATGTAATTTATTACTCTGAAAAAAAGCTGAATTTTCAGGATCATTACTCCAGTCTTCAGTGTCACATGATCCTTCACAAATCACTCTAATATGATGATTTTATGCTCCAAAAACATGTATGATTATTATTCATTTTGAAAACAGTTTTTTACATTTTTATTTCAGGATTCTTTGATGAATAGAAAGTTCAAAAGAACAGATTTTATCTGAAATGGAAAGCTTTTGTTACATTAAACACTACCCTTTAAAAAGTTTGTGGTCAGTAAGAATTTGTATTATTTTTTTTTCAGAGGAATAAATTACATTTTAATATATATTAACATAAAAAAGTCATTTTAAATTGTCATAATATTTCACAATATTACTTGTGTTTTTTATCAAAAAATTGCAGCCTTGGTGAACAGAAGAGTCTTCTTTTAAAAACATAAAAAATCTTACCGACCCTAAACTTTTGAAAGGTAGTGTATATTTATTTTTTTATTTTTATTATTTATTTATTTGTAGGTAAATTACCAGGCCTGCAAATTACAACTTTTCCACAGACAGTCCAGAGGAACATATGTTATACATACATACATTTTTCTCACGCTCTGGGAAATCAAAGCTATCCGATCAGAGACAATGCATGAAGTGGTGAGGCGTAAACGACACCTTTTCTCTGACTCAAGCAAATTCTACAGCCCTTTGTGAAAATTAAAGAATTGATTCCAAATGCATTATGGGAAAATCTACAAGACAATCTGAGAGATGTGACGAGGCCCTGAAAAAGCACACACCCTCAAACAAACAATAGACAAAGACAGAGAAGATAAATTCCAAAGATAGACCTGAAGATATGACCAGGGCCTTCATGAGACCTGATGATATGTGATCTACGAGTCATTTACCCTATGACAGGTCGTAAAAGACAGATGTGTGTGTTGTTTGTGTGGCTGGATTGTCACAAACTGGTTTTCTCGTGGAAAAAAAAAAATCGGCTGCCTCCTTATCATGTGGAGACACGAACCGCATTCCAGCCCGCCAAACAGCCTACACACTCTTTTATTTGAATCAACTTGACCCTGGAGGGCAGCCTGCCAGCGAACAGTGCACTACACGCGCTCTCTGTCTCTCGCTCGCTCCTCTCTCTGCAGTACACTATGTTCCTGGCCCGGGCTCAAAAATGTGTTCACCCTGCAATGGCTCAAAATGAATGGAGGAGTACACAAACTTTTCGCTCTATCAATTCTATCACTCCAGATACGTCATATAGGGGCAGTTCCCAAACCAGCGGGAACAGGACGATCACGGAGCTGAACGGAGAGGGATGCCAGGCCAGCGTGTCAGCGCCAAGGACGTCCGAGTTTGATTTGCAATTGCAGGAAGACATAAGGAGATTGGTTATGGGTAGAAACAAAGGTGTAGTAAATTGATAAATTAAGCAACACAATTAATTCACATTATGTCTAGACACAAGTCTGTTTTTCCACTCTTCCTGTAAGTGGACCCAAAACGATTTTCCTGTGAAAGCCGAGCAAGTAAACAATCCGTTTTTTTTTTAACAAATGGTTTCAATCTTGAATCCAGGAAGTGGGGCTGATTTAAAAGACACTTATAAAAAGAGGCATGGGAGTAAGTGCTAAACATAGCTGTGAGTCCAAGGCTGACAGACGTTTAACAAAGATGTTTCAGCATCATTCATTCAAAACCGTTAGTGACACCAAAAATCATGTTTAAAATATGTTTTACATTAGTTTTTGTGATTGAAACTGGTCTGTTCTGATCAGCAGAAAAAAACAATGATTAAAGGAGTAGTTCACTTTTAAAAAAACTTTTGCTGATAATTTACTCACCCCCATGTCATCCAAGACGTCCATGTGTTTCTTTCTTCAGTTGAAAGAAATTAAGGTTTTTGATGAAAAAAATCCAGGATTTTTCTCCATATAATGGACTTCAATGGGAACCAAACGGTTCAAGGTGCAAATGAGAGTTTCAGTGCAGCTTCAAAGAGCTTTAAACGACACCAGACGATGAATAAGGGTCTTATCAAGTTAAAGGGTCACTAATTTAATAAAAAAATTAAAAAAGTGTAAGTTTTATAAGCTCAAATGGTCGCCTTGCTCTGTTAGGGTGTGATGCGCGTTCGTGACTCTCCTACTCAAACTCGAAAATGAACAAATCTTTTCCCGAATCAACTCGTTCATTTCGTTCGTTGAATGAACCAAATGACACGAAAAAAGATTCATTTTGATGAACGAGTTCAAACAGGAGAGTCACGAACGCGCATCACAGAGAGAGCAAGGCGACCATTTAAGCTTATAAAACTTAAACTTTATTTTTTTTTTTTAAAAGAGCGATCGTTTCGCTTGATCGTTTCGTCTGAAATCGTTTAAAGCCCTTTGAGCAGTTTGCACTGAAACTTTTTCAAGGTCTTTTGGACCTCTGAACCGTTTGGTTCCCATTGAAGTCCATTATTAGGGTTGCAAAGTTTCCAGAAACTTTCCAGGATTTTCGGAAACTTTCCAGGATTTTCTGAAACTTTCCAGGATTTTTCTGAATCTTTCCAGGATTTTTGGGAAGTTTCTGGAAATTTACCGGAAATATTCAGCCCCTTTGCAACCCTATCCATTATATGGAGAAAAATCCTGGAATGTTTTCATCAAAAACCTTAATTTCTTTTCGACTGAAGAAAGAAAGACATGGACATCTTGGATGACATGGGGTGAGTAAATCATCAGCAAAAGTTTTTTTAAAGTGAACTACTCCTTTAAATGCACATGATTCTTCCCATATTGTTGACGTCAAAGGCTTTCAGTCAAACTCTGTAATTTGGTAATGATAGATTAATAATACAGATGACAGAATGACAGGTTCAGTGACACCCTCATCCTCAGAAAGCATAAACAAAACCACACAAGGTTAAAAGAAAATATTATTTAAAGAAATACATTAAATACGGGTTCGCTCACAAAGATAAACATGATTTGAAACAACTGCAATTTGATTGTTTTGTTTTTTTACAGTGAATTGCTGAGAGTAATATTTAATATTGAATTATTAATGATTTAATTAATTTTTAATAACAATATTTTATATTATGTTTTAAATGTAATTCATTTTAAATCTATTTATTATTAGGGTAAAGTTGTTGTTGTTTTATCAGTTGTGTGTTGTGATGCCTTAAAAACAATGCATTAGTCATTTCATAGCTGTGTTTACACAGTGCAGGATAACATCTCTTTAACATGAAAAAACTTGACAACCACTGCTCTTCCAGGAAGCAGAAGAATGAATGAATGAATGAATGAATCATTTAATAAGCACTTTACTATGCTCTACTGTTCAACCAAAGCGCTTTACAATCATATCTGGTGAGATAGAAGGAACTATATAACCAGCACAGTCTGAACTGAATTGCAGTTCATGTCATAATGGTGCAATTCACCATTACTGGTAACACGGATGCATCATGATGAATTATGATAATCATGGTCAAAGATCACTAGCATAAGGTAGACTACTTCATGACGTCATTGCTGATGACACAGATGTTGGGAATAACGTTCCTGTTCTAAACCATTAAATCAGGATATGTTTGGAATGGTTTATCCCAAAATGAAAATTCATCATCCACTCAGTATTTTGTCATTCCAAAACTGGATGACTTGAACACAAAAGAATTTGGGCACTTGGAAGAATGTTGCAAATGCTTTTGTCCATTCAAAAGTCAAAGGGATCCAATTATGTTTTGGACCCCATTGACTTTCTATGTATAGACAAAAGCAGTAACATTCTTCGAATTCAGAGACATTTTCCATGAAAGCCATATGAGGGTGAGTAAATGGTGACAGGTTTTTAATTCTTGGATGAACTATTGTTTTTAAGGGTCTGGCTCACGATGACATTGATGAGATCTCAGTATCTCTACAGTTGTTGAATCTACTGAGGACTGAACTGGAAACTGCTTTGTAATTAGTGTTAAGCTAGGCAGATAATTATTAACCTCCTAACCTAGCTTTCATTGCCTCATCT
The DNA here is from genome assembly GCA_030378365.1 of Hybognathus amarus. Classification (NCBI taxonomy): domain Eukaryota; kingdom Metazoa; phylum Chordata; class Actinopteri; order Cypriniformes; family Leuciscidae; genus Hybognathus; species Hybognathus amarus. The sequence continues at coordinate 471,469 of JAQIUQ010004045.1, read as the reverse complement.
AATTTACATTCTCAGTTCACATTACTCACAGTTCATAATGCACTATTAATGACGATGGGTATATTTCTAATCTAAATCTAATCTAACATAAAGATAATTCATTTTAATAGCTTTATTTCATTTAGCAAGTCTAAGAAATCTCAGCAAAGACTACTTCGGCTTTCAGATAATATGTACTACACATATGTAGGGCCCTATAATTTTTGCGATCATGGAATAAAAAGCACACTCTTTTTACAACTAAAATAACAGTAAAGGGTAAAAAAATGAATTCCCAAAAATTAAAATGGAAAAAACGGAATTTGCAAAAATTAAAACGGAAAAAACGGAATTTGGGAAAAAATAAAATGGAATTTGGGAAAAAATAAAACGGATTTTATAGGGCCCTACATATGGCCGATTTCACAGACAAGGCTTAAAGGGATACTCCACTTTTTTTGGAAATAGGTTCATTTTACAACTCCCCAGAGTTAAACATTTGAGTTTTACCGTTTTACCGTGGTCTCATTGACTACCATAGTAGGAAAAAAATATACTATGGAAGTCAATGGGACCAGAAACTGTCTGGTTATTGATATTCTTGTAAATATCAGAAAATCCCCTGAATTGTCTCGAAAAAGGTAAAATTTAAATGTTTTACTCTGGGGAGTTGTAAAATGAGCCTATTTCCCAAAAAAGTGGAGTATCCCTTTAAGCCTATCCTAGCCTAAAATGCATGTTTGAGCTGTTTTAACTAAAAGCAACTTGCACTGAAATATCTTAAAATGTGTCACTGTCAATATTTAGTCTCAAGATGCACACCAGTGATGTTTTCTTCTAAGGCATGTTTATAAAAATGTTTATCTTAAATGTCATAATTGTACTAAGGCCTAATCCAGGCTTAATTTAAGCCCTGTCTGTGAAACCAGGTCATGATATACCATTATAAGTGGAAATTAGACGCATTGTGTGCACTGGCAAAACAACATATCTTAGTTAGACAAGCATTAATTACATTGAACTAATGTCTCATTATTATTTAATTTCATGTGTCATGTTGTTTTGGAAAATAATATGACGCTAAGCCACATTTGATCTTATAATCAGATGACTTGAGTGACACAAAATGCCAAATATTAATAAACTAATACCAAGTAAGGTTGAAAATAAATATTTGAGCCAAAGGTCAGTCCTAAAAGGAGCTGAGACATTGAGAACCCTGAGGATTCCTTCAAGACGTCTCATCCGAGGAATCCTAGCGCCCCTACTTTTCGAGCTGTGTTACATGTTATATGTGTTTCCGCTTATGTGGAATTATATTTCTGTGCTATGGAAGAAGGAAAAAGGATGTGTGAAAATGATATTTGATTACTTCTTTTTTTAAAATTAACATTAAATTACTTTGAAATAGGGCTGTCGAACAATTAATCGTGATTAATCGCATCTAAAATAAAAGTTTGTGTTTACATAATATATGTGGGTGCACTGTGTATAATTATTTTATATATATATATATATATATATATATATATATAAATACGCACACATGCTTGTATATATTTAAGAAATATTTTCATGTATTTACTGTATATAGATTTATATATAATTTATATCTAAATATAAATATTTTATATATAAATAATATTTTTTTCTTAAATATACAAGCATGTGTGTGTATTTATATATATACAAAATAATTATACACAGTGCACCCACATATATTATGTAAACAAACTTTTATTTTGGATGCGATTAATCGCTTGACAGCCCTATTTTGCAAACATGTAAAATTATTCTGCCAATGTAAAACTATAAAACATACTATAAACGTGTTTTCTGTTAGAACGATGTCGTGTTTGCGGCCCCCAAGTTAATAACTAATGATCTTTGTAATGGAAGTGAATCAATCAATCAAAACTAACTTCAGCTGGACAATAACTTTATTGTAGAGCTGCTGTAAAGCCAAAACAATCTCTGGTACTGTAATTTCCTATTATCACTGTAAAGTTGCTATATAATTGAAGGTGACTTGACTTACCAGAACAGGATTTGGAAAGTCACTGTGCTCTTTTGAAGCTGAATGGTCCTCCTCTAATTCGCTGTCTGAATCAATAGAGGGTAGGTCATCAGTCTCTGAAGGAAATACAGCAGATAATATCATGTTATCTGGATGACATAACAAGCCGGTGCATATTTAACTAAAGTTATGAACATCTAGAACTGCAGCCAGACCACAAGGTTTTGATTGTACGAGAACATTTTTACATCATTCCACATTCCTGATAGCACTTGTCAAGTAATAACCACACTACACTTGTTGAGTAATATAACCTTTAATACTCTTTAAAAGAGAAATAATAAGGAATTCGAATATAAGGAAATCAAAACTGTATATTCTTTACTACAACCAAGCTAACTTCTATTAAATTCTGTCATCTAGAGCAACTGTATATTGTATTTTTGGGGATTTGATCTGATATTGTACATTATGATTCCACATTTATTCAGAATGTGTTGGTGTATGCTTATATGCGTGTGCATATGTATGCATGTGTATGAATGCGAGTATGCATATTTGTACCCTGTATGTATGTATGAGCGTGCATAATGTGCGTGAGTATGTAGTCTGTGTATGTTTGTATGTTTTGTATATGTATGTGTATATGAGGATATAGGTTCATATTTTTATATTTAAAAAAATGTTTTACTCTATTCTGCTATCTGGAGAGGACCGCTCCAACAGAATTTCGTTGTGTTGCATACAATGACAATAAATATCTATCTATCTATCTATTTCAAAGGATTTTTTGTTGTTGCTTGCAATGTCAGGATAGTAGTTACATGCCAACTGCTCCAACACACTTATAAATAAAGTAAATAAATTATAAATCATAATTTACATTTGTAATGTTTAGTTTATAATTATTACATTTATTTTTAATGATTTTTATCACATTTTTCCATATTATTTATTTTTTTCTGTAGCCCTCAAAACGTATTCACTTTTTAGCCATTAATCCTGTAATTGTGGACAAATGTGGGCACAGAGGACTCAGGTGTGATCCTAATTTTTATTTATTATAAATGTTATATCACTGTCTTCGATAAAGTTTTGTCTATCCATTTATGCTGTTTTTTTTATTTGGGGGTATTTTTGAATTTATTTACTTCAAAAAGTACCATATTTTCTATGCAAATTATGCTTATTTTTCTAATTTTTTTAAACTACATTAAAATATTATTCCAATAAGTTCTTAGAGCTAAAACCTAAAGATGAAGTGACTTTGCTGTCACCTGGTGTCTTGTTTTGGCTTATTTTAGAATGGTCTAAATCACAGTCACACTCACCTTGGGCCAACAAGCCACCCTTATTGTCGAACCCTGAAACTAAGGGTCAAATTAAACTCCTGGTGTATTCATATTCACCATCAAAACCAACTCTGTTCTCACCTACGCCAGTGCTGAACATCCGCAGACTCCTGTAATAGTCGACAGGATGTTGTTTGTGTGCCCTGGGCCGATGTGGTGCCTGTGTGACAGTCATTCGAGGAGGAGGATGACTATCATTGTCTGCTTCTTCCTCTTCACTGGAGCTCCAGGCGATGTGCACCGGTTCATCTGTGCCAGCATCTCTTTTCCCTTAAATCAATACATTTATTCAGCAAGGACACATTCAAATGATCAAAAGTGTTTACAAACGATTTATATTTCAAATAAATGCTGTTCTTATGAACTTTCTATTTATAAAAGAATCATGAAAAACATGTAGCAGCATAAATGATTTCAACATTGATAATAAACAGAAATGTTTCTTGAGCAGCAAATTAGCATATTAGAAAGATTTCATGTGAAATTCAGCTTTCATTACAGGAATAAATTACATTTTTAAAATATATTCAAATAAAAAAACAACATATATTAAATTAAAATAATACTTTATAATATTAGTTAATACAAAAAAAAAACATTTTATTTTAATCTCTTACCAAGCCCTAAACTGAATACTGGTGTAAATATATGGAGTATATTTTTGCACTTCTCATCTAATTATAAATCTCTGAATGACTATTAATTTCACACTTTATAGATTGATCAGTCGGTTGTGTTACCAGAAACAGACGCCAGAGCCACATTATGTGCATTTCTGCTCTTCTTCTCTGATGTTTGCAGCTTCTGAAATACAAACACATGACGTTCAGTGCATTTGTGTAGACGAGCAACAGCACAACGTGACGTCTAGCGTAACACACCTGGACGACAGATGTGTCCAGGAAACTGTCTCCGCATCTCTCCCAGCTCTTGGTGGCAGGTGTGGATGTTCTGGCAGAGGCTTTTCCCGCCTTTCTGAAAGTGTCCTTCAAATCGTCTGGGAATAACACACACCTCATGTCCAGGTTTCTCTTACGCTGAAACCACATACACACAAACATGAATATCGGGTATATATAAATTGTTCACACTTTTAATTTTTATTTTTAATTAAGACAAAGCACTGGAAAATAGGTTAGTAGTTTTGATTTTACTTGATTAACATTTTGTTAAAGGAGTAGTTCACTTTTAAAAAAACTTTTGCTGATAATCTCACTCACCTCATGTCATCCAAGATGTCCATGTCATCCTCCTTCCAGTCGCAAAGAATTAAAGCTTTTGCATGAAAACATTCCAGGATTTTCTTCATAAATGGACTTCAATGGACATGTGATTCAAGGTCCAAATGAGAGTTTCAGTGCAGCTTCAAGGGCTTTAAAATGACACCAGATGATGTCTGGAATCCGTCTCAAAGCCCTTCTGAACAGTTTGCACTGAAACTGTCTTTTGGACCTTGAACCTGTTTGGTTCCCATTGAAGTCCATTATATGGAGAAAAATCCTGGAATGTTTTCATCAAAAACCTTAATTTCTTTTCGACTGAAGAAAGAAAGACATGGACATCTTAGATGACATGGGGGTGAGTAAATTATCAGCAAAGTGAACTATTTACTCCTTTAAGTATGCATGACAACATTTTGCTAAAATATGGAAAATATGAATACAGAATGAGAATAAGGTAAGTGTGTCCAAATTTTCCACTGAAAATGTATATGCATATTAATATATCAGTCGCTATAATTTTTCTATTTCTAGCTTAATTTTGTGATTAATATTTCTAGTTCTCCGGAGTTTTCATTAATTCTGCATGTTGTGCAGTGGATAAATAACGTTACACTTCGAATGGAATGACAGTGAATAAAAGTGGTTCCCCAAAACAACTACAAAGTTTGAGAAAGTGTGTTTACATAGTGTTTATTGATCGCTTACCTTGGCCATCATGTTATGACTTATTTTTTCCTCAAACGGGGCTTATTATAACTGTTTACACTGTTCGGGTGTAGTTCACTAAACTGACTGCAGTTAGTTTCTTCTTTGGTCTGTCTTTCCTGCTCTTTTAGTTTATTACTCTGAGCACTACTGACACCTGGCGGTCATCAGAGTCATTTAACGCTCTCAGGCGCAGCACTGCTACTGCATAAGGAACGACAAAATAATAAATAAATACATAAATACATAATACAAAATCGATGCAATAGTTTTTATAATTATTATGAACGAACAAACGAACGAATATTTTTTTATTTTCAAAGACCTACTCTGTTCTTGTAGCCCTCAAACCGTATTCACTTTATAGCCATTAATCTGGACAAATGTGGGCACAGAGGACTCAGCTGTGATCCTAATTTTTATTTATTATAAATGTTATATCACTGTCTTCGATAAAGTTTTGTTCTATCCATTTATGGTGTTTTTATTTATTTTGGAGGTATTTTTGAATTTATTTACTTCAAAAAGTACTATATTTTCTATGTAAATTATGAAACTTATTTTCAAGTTTTATAAAAAAAAACGTTAACTACATTAAAATATCATTCCAATAAGTTCTTAGAGCTAAAACCTAAAGATGAAATGACTTTGCGGTCACCTGGTGTCTTATTTTGGCTTATTTTAGAATGCTCTAAATTACAGTTTTTCCCATTCATTTCTATATGTGCCCATTTTTGACCCAAAATAAAGTTTTTTTTCACCCACTTAACATTGTAGAATTGAGTAAAAAAAAAAAATGTGTGTGTTCAGGAGGCAAACGTAGGGAAAGTAGCCACGTCTTGTACCACTCAGATCAAGGGAAGTATTTTTATTTTTTTTTTAATAAAACTATTTTGCTAAGAAAATCAATAAAATACCACCTGAAAATAATATACCTAATGTTCGCTTTCCATAAAACGTGTTGATTTGTGTGATGTCAGCTGTTGTGAAAAAGTTGTAAAAAGAGCTCATGAGATGTATATTTCTATTATTGTAAGAAATATAAACACGTAAGATATTTAAACAGTGGTATGCATAATCTCATAGATATTAAATAAAACATAGCGGACAAAACGAATTGTTTTACCCTAAATAAATAGCAACTTATTCATAATAAAAACCAATAATTTCTTCCTTTTGAAAATGAAAGGGTTTTATTAGTGCAAGTCTACCATATCTTCAGAGATTTAAAACAGCAAGTTAAACATAAAAAAACAACATTTAACATAATTCTTTTTTTTTCTTCTTTTTTATTAAATATGTAAAAAGCAGGTCAAGTTATTCACAAATAAAATGCAAACATGCAACACATTTGGGGAATGCATAAGGGGAGATACTGTGAGGGAAATAAAAAAAAACATTGTCTATTTATAATTATTAACAGTACATATGTTTACATTCCTTTTCATTGTACACAATAATAAATGACATAAGCGTTGACCTGTGGAGAATATTGACGAGTATCAGGAGATCACGAGAATGTTTTCTTATGCTAAAACCTGTGCTTTAGAACAACAGTTAAAAAATTCTTCAATGCATTGTTTTCTTCAGATGATGGCCGTTTTTTACTGTACATATAAAGTAAAACATGTTTAGACACAGAATACCGATTGCACAGTTCAAATAAAATGCGTCCTATCAAACACTGTGATTGGCTTCCACCTCTGTGAAGTTGAGACAAAAACAAAAATAACAAAAATTATATATACTGTATATAATCTAATAAGGTGAAAAACAGAGCAACGGTTCCAAATGAAATACAGTATGCATTATATTCTAATGCAAAATTTACTACATAGTTTTGGACAGGTTTAATTTCACAAATGGTATAGGTAGCACTTTAAACTACTCTTATTGCGGTATTTTTAAATTTCGTGATTTGATGTCACATCTGCTTTAGAAATCAATTCTTCATCGGTGTAGCGAGATGAAAGAGTTAAATGAAAGGTAAAGTAAAAACCGAATGTAGTTGCTGCGCAGTGGTCGTTATCAAGGGCTTTACACGAACACGATTCACCATTTAAGCTGCTGTCAGATACATGTTCATAATAGTCGTGATGCAATTAAACAGGGCTAATGAAGAAAACAAGTTGACAAAAGACACCTTTGAATATTTGGCCAATCTGTCTCGCTCCTTCACCACCAGAGCAAATGAGAAATAAACCGTCATGAGTTTGAGAAAGTGAACCCAAAGTAGTTTTCTGACTGAGTGCATGTGTGTTCAGTATTCGTCCTGTGTGTCGTCAGGAACGTCTTCCTCCTGAGCCGGAGCCTCGTGTTCCTCTCCGCCGGCCTCCTGCACACACACACACACACACACACACACACAGTTGTTTGTTAGTTAATTAAGGGGATCTTGGCATTTTAGATAATGTCAGTGTGTCCTAGTATAGTACAGGGTTTCTTCAAGTTAAATTCAAGTCTTTTTAAGACCATTTATATAAAAAATTAATACCTATTTCACGTCCCTACCAGCAGAGAAAAACAAAATCCTTCAACTTGTGTTCATTTATTTTTCAAATGTGGAGGTAAAATAAAAGCAGGTAAATAAAAACATTTCTACGGAGGCGTATTGCATTCACTTGAAGAAAAAAAAATCTACTCTGTTTTTCTGAATTAACGAGTTAATTGTACATGAGAAAAAAATGTTTTGCTCTGTTTTTCTGAATTAACGAGTTAATTTTTCATGAGAAAATTTTTTTTGCTCTGTTTTTCTGAATTAACAAGTTAATTTTTCATGAGAAAAAAAGTTTTTGCTCTGTTTTTCTGAATTAACGAGTTAATTTTTCATGAGAAATTTTTTTTGCTCTGTTTTTCTGAATTAATGAGTTAATTTTTCAAGGAAATTTTTTTGCTCTGTTTTTCTGAATGAAAAATTAAGTCATTAATTCAGAAAAACAGAGCAAAAACTTTTTTTCTCATGAAAAATTAAGTCGTTAATTCAGAAAAACAGAGCAAAAACTTTTTTTCTCATGAAAAATGAAGTCGTTAATTCAGAAAAACAGAGCAAAAACTTTTTTCCATGAAAAATTATCTTGTAATTCTGAGATAATTAAGTCGTTAATTCAGAAAAACAGAGTAGATTTTTTTTCTTCAAGTGAATGCAATACGCCACCGTACATTTCAGCATTTCTAACATTTTCATTAAGTTTTTATTCGTTGACGAAAATGTCAACAAATTTTCGTCATAGTTTTTGTCATTCAAAACTAGCGTCTTGTTTTCGTCAGTGAAAAAATGTCGTTGAAGAAAGGTTTATCATTATTTTCGTCAATGAAATTAACACCGACGTACAGCACAATTTAAGACCCAGACATCAAAATTCAAGACTTTTTAAGGTATTATTTTCAAATTCATAAATTCAATGCTTTTAAGGCTTTTTAAGACCCTGTAGGAACCCTGTAGTAGTTTAACAACATATCAAACAACAACTCAGTCTTTTATTTAGTGTCATGAATCGTGAAGCGGTCACATCACAGAAATGGATGATTTAGAAATCATACTTATGAAGTCACAAATAAAAAGTTGATGTACCAATTTGATGACCAATTTGATGTACATCTCTATTGAGTATTGAATTATAGTTTGAACTGAAGTAGTAGTAGTATGCAGTATGTTAACAATAACAGGTCAGCCTGTTTAATTCTGATCTAGGATAAAATAAACAACAAAGAAAAACTGAATTATGACTAACTAAATCATAAGTGGACATGCTAAATTAGTTTGGAATATGACACACACAAAAGAGTTGATTGAATGCATAAATAAAAGAAAGCTGTGTTGTCTTCTAATAAAAAAAAATTAAATAATATTTTAGGTTTGTGAGTCAAAGCATGCATGGAGATTGGCATTGTATATTTATCATGAAATGAAAAAAAGAGCATCTGTCATACTATTGTGACTTTGGAACTGTGGGCCGAGAGGCCGTGTATTCCTGAAATAAACTAACTAACTAAAAAAATATTAAATAATAATAAAACATCAATAAATGGTGTGGTTTCATTAAAATAAGAAATAAAAAGGTGTGATGTTTTATTAAGACAAAAGAGCAAAAGTAATGTAATAAAATTAGGCGTGATGCTTAATAATAGAGATGCACTGATTACAATTTTCTAGGCCAAACTAAATAATAAAAACAAGTTTAAATGGGTACATTTTCTATAAATATTTTTCTATAAAGACTTTATTTAAATTTTCTGAAATAGCCTTCTCCAGTTTTTGTTAAACACACCAGACATGCAAATTCTATGCATTTTGGGCACTTTCAGTGTGAAATGTTTATTTTTGTCCATCAAAAGTGTACTTTCACTTTAAATGAGTGTGAGCAGTGCAGCAAAAACATTCAACCGCTGCTCCTGCTCGACGCTCCTTCTCCCGGTGTGAATGCACTCATTCATTTACATGCACGCCGGAAAAAAATGCGCGCCATTCACGATTGCAATGTGAAGCGGTCATAATTCACGAGGGTTCCTACATGTGTGTTCTGTGTGATGCTGCACGATGTTGATCATGCGGTGCCCGAATGCATTTTGACCGGCATAAAATATGTTAGTCATGGGCGACCATGTGAAAATCGGCCTATTCCGGTCACCAGCCGATCAATCAATGCATCTCTACTCAATAATAATAATAATAATAATAAAAGGTGATGTTTTATTAAAAGTAAAAATGAGCAGAAAAGTACAATATATAAACAAACAAATACAGGAGGTACTAACCTGGTCATCAGCCGAGTACAGCACTTCCATGAGTCTCTCCACGAAGGGCCCGTTGTCCTGGCCATGATCCTGACACAACAGCTCCACCTCTCTCAGCTTCCCGAAGTAGAAATCCCGCTCCTTCTCCACTCCTTCTAGCGCTAGCTTTAATGTGTTGAGCTACAGCAGTGGACAGACACAAGAGTGTAAATGGACTGTAAAAGCTGGTTACCTGCTTCTAAACAACATCTCTCAACTCTTCATTGAGTAGATGCACTTCTACTTCCTGTTTTAGCAGCTCAAAAAAGAAAAAAAAAGTCCATGATGTCATGATCTAAAAAGATGCCTATGATGTCATAAAGAGATCTAATGGTGCATTCTATTATTCATCCGTCTTGGAGATCCAAATCGAACGACAGACGTTGCCTAGCAACACGCCCTCTTTGCATGAGGACACCGAGCAAGAATTCCGTTTCGGAATTCAAGATGGCTGCGCCCTGTGACTTGTAAGAATGATTTGTTTTCATTGTTTTTGAACCGCTTTAGTATTTTAATGACGATTATAATCACTCGTATTACTGCGTCCCCTGTAGGTGTGGGAATCGGTTGTTGTGAGTGCAATTACTAACGTTGCTAGTGTTGCTAACAGAAGATTAACATGAAAAACATGAAATAAAGTGAACATTTTCAAGTTCAAATGGCTGCGTTTTGATAAGGTATAGTCATAATATTTTTTTTTAATGGAAGTGCCTGGCACTCGGCCAGTGCTACCATTATTACAGCTTTCCGGGTGACGTCCATTTTTTTCTCCGACTTGGACACGCAAATCATAATAGAGCGCTTGAAGTGTGGACGTGACGTCAAATCCGAGGTCCGAGTCAGTTTGTTGGCTAATAGAATGCGCCATAAAAAGATGCCTGTGACGTCATAAAGAGATCTAAAAAAATGCCTATGATGTCATAAAGAGATCTAAAAAGATGCCTATGACATCATAAAGAGATCTAAAAAGATGCCTATGACGTCATAAAGAGATCTAAAAAGATGCCTATGACATCATAAAGAGATCTAAAAAGATGCCTATGATGTCATAAAGAGATCTAAAAAGATGCCTATGACATCATAAAGAGATCTAAAAAAATACCTATGATGTCATAAAGAGATCTAAAAAGATGCCTATGACGTCATAAAGAGATCTAAAAAAATGCCTATGATGTCATAAAGAGATCTAAAAAGATGCCTATGATGTCATAAAGAGATCTAAAAAGATGCCTATGACATCATAAAGAGATCTAAAAAATACCTATGATGTCATAAAGAGATCTAAAAAGATGCCTATGACGTCATAAAGAGATCTAAAAAAATGCCTATGACATCATAAAGAGATCTAAAAAGATGCCTATGATGTCAAAAGAGATCTAAAAAGATGCCTATGACATCATAAAGAGATCTAAAAAAATACCTATGATGTCATAAAGAGATCTAAAAAGATGCCTATGATGTCAAAGAGATCTAAAAAGATGCCTATGACATCATAAAGAATCTAAAAAAATACCTGTGACGTCATAAAGAGATCTAAAAAAATGCCTATGATGTCATAAAGAGATCTAAAAAGATGCCTATGACATCATAAAGAGATCTAAAAAGATGCCTATGACGTCATAAAGAGATCTAAAAAGATGCCTATGACATCATAAAGAGATCTAAAAAGATGCCTATGATGTCATAAAGAGATCTAAAAAGATGCCTATGACATCATAAAGAGATCTAAAAAATACCTATGATGTCATAAAGAGATCTAAAAAGATGCCTATGACGTCATAAAGAGATCTAAAAAAATGCCTATGATGTCATAAAGAGATCTAAAAAGATGCCTATGATGTCATAAAGAGATCTAAAAAGATGCCTATGACATCATAAAGAGATCTAAAAAATACCTATGATGTCATAAAGAGATCTAAAAAGATGCCTATGACGTCATAAAGAGATCTAAAAAAATGCCTATGACATCATAAAGAGATCTAAAAAGATGCCTATGATGTCAAAGAGATCTAAAAAGATGCCTATGACATCATAAAGAGATCTAAAAAAATACCTATGATGTCATAAAGAGATCTAAAAAGATGCCTATGACATCATAAAGAGATCTAAAAAGATGCCTATGATGTCATAAAGAGATCTAAAAAGATGCCTATGACATCATAAAGAGATCTAAAAAAATACCTATGATGTCATAAAGAGATCTAAAAAGATGCTTATGACATCATAAAGAGATCTAAAAAGATGCCTATGATGTCATAAAGAGATCTAAAAAGATGCCTATGACATCATAAAGAGATCTAAAAAAATACCTATGATGTCATAAAGAGATCTAAAAAGATGCCTATGACATCATAAAGAGATCTAAAAAAATGCCTATGACATCATAAAGAGATCTAAAAAGATGCCTATGATGTCATAAAGAGATCTAAAAAGATGCCTATGACATCATAAAGAGATCTAAAAAAATACCTATGATGTCATAAAGAGATCTAAAAAGATGCCTATGATGTCAAAGAGATCTAAAAAAATACCTATGACGTCATAAAGAGATCTAAAAAAATACCTATGATGTCATAAAGAGATCTAAAAAAATACCTATGACGTCATAAAGAGATCTAAAAAAATGCCTATGACATCATAAAGAGATCTAAAAAGATGCCTATGATGTCATAAAGAGATCTAAAAAGATGCCTATGACATCATAAAGAGATCTAAAAAAATACCTATGATGTCATAAAGAGATCTAAAAAGATGCCTATGATGTCAAAGAGATCTAAAAAAATACCTATGACGTCATAAAGAGATCTAAAAAAATGCCTATGACATCATAAAGAGATCTAAAAAGATGCCTATGATGTCATAAAGAGATCTAAAAAGATGCGTATGATATTGTAAGATCTAGAAAGATTCCTATGATGTTGTAAGAGGATCTAAAAAGATGAGTAGGATGTCGAAAAGGATAAGAACATCTAGAAAGATGCCTATGATGTCGCAAGATCTAGAAAGATGCCTATGATGTCGCAAGATCTAGAAAGATGCCTATGATGTCGCAAGATCAAGAAAGATGCCTATGATGTCGCAAGATCTAGAAAGATGCCTATGTCGTACTGAGACCTAGAAAGATGCCTATTATGTCATAAGAACATCTAGAAAGATGGAATATAGGCTTTTGATGCTGTCTAGCTCACTAAAAAGCTGTCTAAGTAGTGTCTCAACGCTAAAAATCAATGCAGCAAAACATTTAGACAAACCTCTTCCAAACTGATCTACAAAAATAGCATCTTATCTCATGGTCTTGTTAATCACGTAGAGCTATAATGTTCTTGATTGCTCAAATGGTCTATTTAAAGAGTTTAATAGTGTTAATAGGGTTAGGGGTGTCCACCTGTTCGCCTAGTTGTGTTACTTGGGCTTCCAGCTCCTTCTCTCCCTTAGCGGGTGTCGCTGACATCACAGGAATCTTTTTGGCAGAGGAGGGTCGGGAGGTGGAGGATTTAGGGGTTGAACTGGTTGATCTAGTAGCTCCTGCACACAAGTTAACAGATGCAGCTCAACATTTAGTAGATGTCAATTTGCCAGTTGATTAATCATGATCGTTAATAAATCACGAGCAGGCCGAACAGACCTGCGGTGGGAGAGCAGGCGGCGTGGAGGGATTTCTTTGGCAGGTTGAAGATCTGCTCCCCGGGATCTGGAGGGAATGGCGTCCTGGCCCTGGTCTGGCCTGGACCGGGTCGCATTCCTTCCCGTCGCAGTTGGCGTCGAAGAACTTCTTGAACCACTGAATGAAGTCCAGGTTGTCTTGAAATCGCCCCTTGACGAGCTTCTCTACAGGGATAATCTAAGAGGAAAGGGAACAGGACGTGAGTGTAAAAGTCAAGATGATAAAAAAAAACCTCTACTTAAAGGGACAGTCCACTCATTTGCATTAAGCTTTCCATTGTTAGAAACCCAGTCATGTCTCCCCTATGACTGACTTGGTTGCCCGAGATCGGTAAAGTCATCGCTTTTACTACAGTTCTGGCCAGACGGGCCATCCTTCTTAAGTGGAGGCATGTTTCTCCTCCAACACATGATAGGTGGATACAAGACATCTTCTACTGTATTGGACTTGAAAAGTTAACGATATTCACTCTCTGGTTCAGTTACATCCTTTTACAAGACTTGGGATCCCTTTTTAAATTACATTAAGGGTTTACCCTGTGCACCTGTAACTGGCGTTGGTACATAATTTTCGCTTATTAGAAGGATCTTTGTAGAGAGAACGTAATTTTATATTATGTGTATATATATATATATATGTGTATATGTATGTATATGTGTGTATGTGTAGGTGTATGTATATAGTAAGTAAGTAATATATAATATATATATATATTATATAATAAATATAGTAATGTGTATATATATATATATATATATATATATATATATATATATATATATATATATATATATATATTAATTCATTTTATTTTAATTATTTTTTATTATTATATTTCTTTAAAATATTTTTTATTTTACTTATTTATTTTTATTCTATTTATTTATTATTTTTATTATTATTTTATATATATATATATATATATATATTTTTTTTTTATCTATTGGATTGAGTAGGGAGATCATGTAAGGGATTAATAATGGACAATATTTTACTGTCTACTGTTGTTGTGTTATTTTCTACCGTCATTGAAAACCAATAAAAACATTTGAAGTAGAAACCCAGTCATACTATTTAATGGTCGGTGCAACACTGTGATGCTGCGTTCGTGACTCTCCTGTTCAAACTCGTTTATCAAATGAATCGAATCTTTTTTCGTGTCATTTGGTTAATTCAACGAACGAAATGAACAAATTGACTCTTTGGAAAAAGATTCAATCATTTTGATGAACGAGTTAGAACGAGAGTCACAAACGCGCATCACAGAACAGAGCAAGGCGACCATTTGAGCTTATAAAACTTAAACTTTGTTATTTATTTTTTAAATGAGCGATCATTTCACTTGATACGACTCTTATTCATCGTCTGGAATCATTTAAAGTCCTGTGAACAGTTTGCACTGAAACTGTCTTTTGGACCTTGAACCGTTTGGTTCCCATTGAAGTCCATTTTATGGAGAAAAATCCTGGAATGTTTTCATCAAAAACCTTAATTTCTTTTCAACTGAAGAAAGAATGACATGGACATCTTGGATGACATGGGGTGAGTAAATTATCAGCAAAAGATTTTTTAAAAGTGAACTACTCCTTTAAGCATTGTAAAATAGCATTGTTTTTTGGAAATGGAAAAAACTGACTTTCATCTTTTGGGGTCTTTCATGCATTTTCTCATCAGATAAAACCACAACTTTCTTTCATGCAAAAAAAAAAAGTACTTTCCTCTTGTGATTTTGATCAGATTTTTATTTCCGTGTTCAGCGGTTACAGTGAAAGCACAACGCCCTCATGTTTGTCTCACCTTATCAACGTTCATCCTCTTGAAGGAGGCCTGCAGGAGTTTGAAGTTGTGGATGTATTCATGCTCCAGCTTGGCCTGGAATTTCACCTTCTTTAGACTGATACAGCCGGGAAACAGCATGTCCATTAACTGACAGTACGCTGCTCCTGTAACGAATGATTCGCTGAGTCAACAAGGTTCTGCTAAGACAAGTCATTCTGCATCTTTCACATCTCCAAAACTTTCAACCAGATTAGATTCAGTATCACCATCATCTAGTGGAAGTAAACTTCATCTGCTCATTCAGAACTAAAACAAGGGCACTTAAAGGAAGGATACATTTGACGTCATGTAAATCAATGTCTTCAGCCCGTCTAGGTAGACCTGGACCCCTTCCAGAGGATATTCAGTGTCTCTGAGATCTTTAAATACCTCTGGCCTGACCTGTGCTTATGCTCAACTAAATTAAGGTCCATGTGATGTCATGCTGAAGCGTAGAAATCTACAGTTTGATATTACTAGTCAATGTTCAGACTCATTTTAATGACTCAATTGCATGACTATGGATAAAGATTAGAATCATTTTATAGAAATTGGTGGAGCTTAATACCAATCCTTGGCATTTACAAACTCAAAACATAAAATATTTAAAAAGGGTGTGTTCGCTGAAACATTTAGTCCTATTTTTGAGCAGAGCAAACTATTTAAATAGAAAATAACTATTTATAAAGATTGTTAGTTATTATTGAATCATATTTTTAAGGATTTTATAAATTTCTATGACTTTTCTAGGTTTATAAATCACATTTATCTGGTAAAGATATTTATCCCAAAACTATAAACTACTTCTACATAAACCTATATTTACAAATATAAATAGTGCTATGTGTGCAATGTAATTTTTTTTATAAAGTATTTTTTAGCTTAATTATTGGGGTTTATTAGCCTATATTTACTATTCACCAACATAATTCCTTTTTAAACGTTCATTAAACAACTAAATAAATATAAACGACACTTCATCATAGTGGTCATCAAAAGTAATGTGGTCATTTCAGATTATAAGTAAAAGCACTTGATGAAAGAAGTTGACAAATAATATTTTTGATTAAAGTTAATATTTTTAGCTATTTAAATAGTCCTGTAGTATGAAAAATGTCCATGTTGTCCCATGAAAAATATTAGACAGTCAAAAAATTGCATATATAATAATTATAAAAGGATTAGATTAAATTGTTTAATTGTTTAAAATTAAATATACGATTTAATGCAATAAACCAGTGTTATTTTAGTATCACTGATATACTACTATAGTTATTATTTTTAATATTTTCTAGACATTTTCCATTTTAATTTTAAATAGACAAACAGTTTTAATTTTGATTTATTAAAAAAATGTTCCTTGGGTTTTTATATTATTTCAAGTAAGGATTTTTTTAATGGATTTTAGATTCAGTTAACTATAAAAACTCTGGTACAAACACTTATTAGACAAAGCAAAGCTTTTCATGTTTTTTTTTGTTTTTTGTTTTTTAAATAAAGAAGACTTTGTTTTATGTATTTAAAGTGGACCCAAAAACAAAGTGTTATGTACTCTATTCCCAGATTTATAATCATGGCTGTTTTACCTAAAGCAGCTGAGAATTTCCAACAGCTTTCCTGAGCAAACAACCGCATTACACAAATGTTTAAAGGTAGCAGCAGCTCGCCCGACGGCCGGGCAGACGGGCACTAGCAAACTGCCTTAAGTGTAAATCCACTGGGATTATTGGTCTTTGTGTCTAATGAGTGTCAGTGGTAGTTTAAGTTGGGTGGTTCAAATACCTGATGACAGCTGCTCCACTTTAGTGTAGTTTAGACTGACCAGATCGTTCACCCAGGCCGTGATGTCATGCCTGCTCATAGTCTCCTGGGTGATTGAGGTAGAATACACGTTGACCGCCATCCCCCAGCTGTGGATGACACATCATCATCATCATCATTATCAGAATCATGTGCAGATGTAGAGGACAGCTCAAAGTCTAAATGTCATTATCAGCTCTGCTATTGACTGAGCAACACAGTCTACTCACAGAACACTATAACAGGAGGATGTACCAAGTCCAATTTAAAGGAGTAGATTACTTTAAAAAAAATTTTTGCTGATAATTTACTCACCCTCATGTCATCCAAGATGTCCATGTTTTTCTTCCTTCAGTCTGAAAATAAATTAAGGTTTTTGATGAAAACATTCCAGGATTTTTCTCCATAAAATGGACTTCAATGGGGACCAAACGGTTCAAGGTTCAAATGACAGTTTCAGAGCAAACTGCAAACTGTTCAAAGGGCTTTAAATGATTCTAGATGATGAATAAGGGTCTTATCAAGTGAAGCGATCGCTCATTAAAAAAAAACAAGTTTAAGTTTTATAAGCTCAAATGGTCGCCTTGCTCTGTTCTGCGTCGACTCTCCTGTTCAAACTCGTTTATCAAAATGAACGCATCTTTTTTTTTGTCATTTTGTTCATTCAACGAACGAAATGAGTGAATTGACTCGGAAAAATATTCGTTCATTTTGATAAACGAGTTCGAACAGGAGAGTCACGCAGAACAGAGACAAAGCGACCATTTGTGCTTATAAAAGTTTAACTTAAACTTATTTTTTTTTAAATGAGTGATCGTTTCGCTTGATAAGACCCTTATTCATCGTCTGTGTCTTTAAAGCCCTTTGAACAGTTTGCACTGAAACTGTCTTTTGGACCTTGAACCGTTTTGGTTCCCATTGAAGTCCATTATATGGAGAAAAATCCTGGAATTTTTTCATCAAAAACCTTAATTTCTTTTCGACTGAAGAAAGAAAGATATGGACATCTTGGATGACATGGGGGCGAGTAAATTATCAGCAAATTTTTTTTTAAAGTGAACTACTCCTTTAATACCCATTCACACCAAGAACGATCACTATTAAGAGATTACTGTATTAGAGTCCACAATAACGCTGCAGTTTTGTCGCCTGCCGCTTTAAATGCTAGAGCTCTTTGAAGTCCGGTGGATTCTGATTGGCGGTCAATGTTTTTATTGTTTATCAGCTGGAAAGAAATCGTTCAGAAATTGATTCCAACAATATTGTTTCTCTGTGCCTTTCTTTTTACAGTTGTTATTCGTTTACATTTAGAACGATTTTTAGAAACATATCTTATCTTTATTGTTAGCGTCCTTGGTGTGAACAGGCCTTTAGTCTGCTTTGTGACTAAAAATAAGTGTTTGGAATATTTCTAATACTTAAAACTGAGACAACAAAAGGCCCAGGATTTACATGTCACTGAATTTATTCTCTTTACTGAACTTTTCCAGCCATCTAGCATCAAGTTTTGCCTGTAAACACTGTAACATGATCCTAATGTCAACTAGGAAATCACCAAGTAAATATCATGACATAGGCTCCAGACAGAGCTCTCCACAACGCTAAAATAGAGGCGTTTGAGCTTTGTTTCTTTTCACACACACCAGTTTGATCTACTCAACACTAAACATCTAAGGGAAAAGGTTCAACAAATACGCTTTTATGTATGCACAAATACAGTCATTTTTCTTTCTCAGAACAGTTTCTGATGTGATGTCAAAGCAGACCGCATATACATTTGCTTCACAAAAAAAAATACTTTTTGTGTCCTTGAAAAGCTGCTAATGATTGAAACATTTCTCAGTTTAGCACAAAACTATTTGATAGGTGAATAAAACAAACTAGTGATGCAAAAATATTAAAATTCTTGCCAACATTAATTTCATGCTATAACCTCTTTATGATTGTACTATTTTGATTATAAAATTAAATAAAAGCAAACTAAATCAGTCTTGTAAATGTAAAATCGCTGTTCCAATGTGTAAATTAATTTAAACAACTTTAAAATACATAGATATATTATTATTTTTTAGAAAGATAAACTGTGGGACAGCTCTTAAATTATTTTATGATAGCAAAAATAATTGGAAAAAAATTGCCACAAGCATTAAAAATCAATCAGATTATAAATGACATGGTCCTGAAATATATTGAATCCTTAGTACAAACTGATTGCTTAATAATAATAATAATTTTAAAACTATAACAAATTGGCACTGTCCACATCCAGTTATAAAATGTCACAATTAAGCATAAAAACGTATCAAAGATCATCTCAACTGGTTTGTAATAAAGTAACATAACTCAAACAACTGTCTAAAGCCAATTTCAGATCTTTTCAGAAATATCCACATTAATCCCATTTCCCTTGAATTCCTAGTGCATCATCATATGAATAATGAACCGAATCCCCCAAGAAAACCCACATCTCTTCTTCAGGATTTCTTTTAAAACTCTCCAGTATGACATATTCATTTCTCCTGGCTTTAATAAGCTTAAAAGCACATTGCATTTCCAGACATAAGTGCTTTTGTGCTTAAAGAGCAGATTCATCTAAATTTAGCAGGGAAGATAAACAGTTTAGAGAGATGTTGGAATGAAGGGGGAGGGAAAAATCCCTGTCAACAAAAGCCATCAACCCAAAACATGTTTATAGTCCCGTAAAACACATGCAATCATTTTTTTCACTCGTGCACGAAACCTTACCTAGTATTAGGCACGATATGCACGACACAAGCGACAACGTGAACACATTTTGGGGTTAGGATGAAATGAATTACATTACGCAATGGCTGACTGCTTCGTGAACATACAGGCCATGCACTGTCAAAACCTGGGAAAGCACCCTGTCAGCCTACATCCCAACATACATACATCCGAAAACATATGCATAATGTTTGAGGGAACCCCTCAAAGCACGAACGCATTCCCTAAAAAGCTTTTAACGTGGTTTCCTGATGATTGCACCATCGGGAAAACGCCATAGCTGGCTCAGGAAAAGCCCCACCAATAACGGTAACGTTAGATTTAACGCAGCCGCAATGGGAGTTTGGGGTTTCCCGAGCGAGTGCATTGAAAATGCATGGATTTAAACGAATGATCTTGATGTTTTCGGCTGAATGCATTGATAGTAACTCGTTTTAAGCGGGTTTTCTTTGTAAAGCGGCCGGCGGATGGTAATGGCAGTGGTGTACCTGTAGGCGCGCTCTCCGCGCACTGTGTTCTTTCTGTAGGGAATGATGTTGGAGCCGTTGTTATCCGGAATGATGTCGTTGTTGTTCTCTCCATTGGGGGACAGAGCTTGGGTCGGACCGGGCATTTGGCTCTGTGAAATACTCGAACGGACTAGGAAAGGGACGTCGGGGATGTTCCCTGCCGTCTGCCTGCTTAATGTTCTCAGTAAAATCCTCTGTGTGTGTGTGTGTATGTGTGTAATGTGGATGTGTCTCAACAGCGACTTCACAGGTGATTCACGGAACTACAGTCATGTGACTTTGGGAGGGGTACTTCACATTTGAGCCAGGTTGTTCCTAAAAACATAATTATATGATGTATTATATTTATGAATATACCTCAGAGGTCATCGCTCCTCATAGGCTTTTTATTGTGATGTGCATTTTTTCCCCATATTAGTTCACATTTCATGCAAGGGTAAAACGATGTGTTATGGGTTGAGTAAACTGTTTATCTTTCCTGCTTAATTTAGATCGGCCTGCCCTTTACGCACAAATAAAGTCGGGAAATAATAACATGACGTTAATTAAAAAACATTTTTAAGCAGCAAATCAGCAAATTTGAATGATTTCTTCATTCAAAGGATCATGTAATGATGCTGAAAATACATTTTAAAACCTTAAAATAGAAAGGTATTTTACACTATTTCACAATATATTATAGTTTTTACTGTATTGTTGAACAAAGGAGACTTCTTTCAAACCATTACAAAATCTGACTGACTCATTTATATATATGTGTGACGGGCCAATGGCTCATTAGTCTTCTCCGCATTGTAACGAGCGCTGTGATTTTATTTATTATATACATACACAAAGCAGAATGTTTAGATATGGCTCTTGTTAATGTATATAGTATGACATATTTACAATGTAGTCTCTCCAATCAATCAAATCTATGTTTTTTAGAGTCAAAACAGATAGATAAATCTATCCAGGTCATGAGCAAAGGTCAAGTCACTCTGATGAAAGAAGCTCTCGTACTTTAAACAAAGTGACACTACAAGTGGTAAAACATTCTCATTCTTCAGCACGGCTTCATATAAACAGTGAACCAACTCTACACTATGTTGTAGCTCTCAATGTAGGGACAGAAAGCTCTCAGATCTTCATTTGTGTTCCAAAGATGAACCAATGTCTTACAGGTTTGGTACGAACATGAGGGGAGTAAATGACAATTTTCATTTTCAGGTGAACTATCCCTTTAAGAACATTACAATATATTAGATTACAGTATATTACTGCACTACTGGTTGAGTTCAGATTCAATATAGATATAGATTTATGGATATAATACTGTTTTAGGGCTGTGAAACGATTAAATCGGCACGATTAATCGCATCCAAAATAAAAGTTTGTGATTACATAATATATGTAGTGTGTATAATTATTTTGTATATACACTACGGTCAAAAAGTCTGGGGTTGATAAGATTTTTTATGTTTTTAAAAGAAGTCTCTTCTGCTCACCAAGGCTGCAATTTTGGATAAAAAATACACAAAAAACACAGTAATATTGTGAAATATTATGACAATTTAAAATGACTTTTTTATGTTAATATATATTAAAATTATTTTTGGGGAAATAAATAAGAAATCAATACTTCTATTCATCAAGGATGAGTTACATTGATCAAAAGTTACAGTAAAGACATTTATAATGTTAAGAAAGATTCTAATTAAATAAAAGCTGTTCTTTTGAACTTTCTATTCATCAAAGAATCCTGAAATAAAAATGTAAAAAACTGTTTTCAACATGGATAATAATCATACATGTTTTTGGAGCATAAAATCATCATATTAGAGTGATTTGTGAAGGATCATGTGACACTGAAGACTGGAGTAATGATGCTGAAAATTCAGCTTTTTTCAAAGGAATAAATTACATTTTAATATATATTAACATAAAAAAGTCATTTTAAATTGTCATAATATTTCACAATATTACTTTGAGCAGAAGAGACTTCTTTTAAAAACATAAAAAATCTTACCGACCCTAAACTTTTGACCGGTAGTGTATAAATACACACATATGCATGTATATATTTAAGAAAAAATTTGTTATTAATGTATCAAATATTTATATTTATGCATAATATAAATATATATAAAGTATATACACATGCAAATATTTCTTAAATATGTGTGAGTATCTTAAATGTGTGATTATTTCTATATACAAAACAATACACACTACACACACATATATTATGTAAACACAAACTTTTATTTTGGATGTGATTAATCGTTTCACAGCCCTATACTGTTTAATTAGCAAATGTAATGTACACATATGCTGAAATTTAATTAACTTTTTCTTATTTAACATTTCACATGCTGACAATTAGCAATAATGCAAACTAATTTGAACCTGACTGTGGGTCATGTAAACGTTTCTAAAGAAGCACTAAAATGTTAAACATGTAGACTTTAAGCTCCTTGTGTTGCAGATTACTGCATTTTTAATTGCACCATACTGTTCAATTGTCTTTTGTTTGCTTTGCCCTCCGTCCTCAAGGCAGAAAATGGCTTTGCAGTCCATTTAATATTTTATTTCTTCGTGCAAATTTGTTCAACATGTGGACTAACTGTCTAACATTGTTGTAGAAGTTGCACCTTGCACCCTAAACATATTTCTTTAAGAACAGGAAGTGTGCTTAAGACATTAACAACTACATGTTAATTACAAAAAGAAAAACAATTAATAAAACAGTACAAATTTGTGTCATTAGTAATATTATGCATTTATTAACCACGCCATCATCAAACATATAACGTGACAGTTTAGGGTCAAAGTTGAGACCATCATCAAAGCAGTTCAACGTAATGAACAGCTGGTGCTACGCTAACAAGCTACTCTGCCAGCATCATCTTTCAACTTAATGACAAAATTAAACACGGCATTATGGTTTCCCATAGGCTCTAGTCCAGCCACTGCAAAACCAAACCTCTTTAAAATGAAATCACATTCATAAGTTTAAAGACAGCGCCTGATATAAGCTCGACTCACCCGTGAACTCAACAGTAAATCCGACCAAACCAGCTGCGCTTCTGGATCGCACCCCACCCTCCAGCGCCGAGAACCAGCAGCACAAAACACCTATCCACCCGACGCCGCTGATTGGCGGATGGCGCTTCAACTTCCCTCTGATTGGTTGATAGATAGAATAGCCGTTGTTTTTCTCATCGACTCCTCCCTTCGTTCAGATGATTGGTTGACGGAAGCAACGGATGTTGTCTTTCTCAGCCAATAGGAATGCAGTGCGCTACTCGTTGAATATTTTTTTTATTTTTTTGCTCGTTGAATATGGAACGGTGATTTCCTGATGTATTTATGCTTCAAGGGCAATCAAGGGACGGCTGGAAGCATGTTTGGATGATAGATAAAAGGCTAAATTTAGAGGAAGAACCTCCCGTTGTTTCATTGTAAACTGAATTTTCATAAATAATGTGGAGACAGTCTAATAAACTTATTTACAACACATATGACACGTCACTGTCATAATTCATATAGTAAGCCAAATTGCATATGGCGGCGAGTAATATATTTACATTTAGTCATGTACATTTATAAATCAAACAAGTCATCGTGAAGAGGCAATCACAACACAAGAAGTGCTCAAAACACAAAGTTCAAACATTGCTCAGAGAAGTAAGGATTTAAAGCTTTTTTTAAACAATTAGGACGTTAATCCCACTTTAATAGTTAGCCATTCATTTTAGTTCGTTTTGTTTATTTATTCTTCAAAGTTCAACCAAAACAAGCCTCATTGGTTCTTTGCTGAAGCTCAAACGTGATGCGTGAACATCGAGAATGAACCTCATTGGTTCTCGCACGTCAAGTGAACATGCTTGAGCTTCTGTGATGTGTGAGTTGATGAATGTTTAAATGTGAATAAAAGCCTAAATTAAATCTGTTTATCATATAAAGCGACCGAGTCTCAGAAAATTTGGACTAAACCGCTCAATTCGTAATGGATTCGTTTTACGATCTTTTTACGAACTTTTTGAAGCGTCAAAGTGGTAGTTGCGGGGACAGAAAGCTCTCAGATTTCATCAAAAAAGATCTTCTTTGTGTTTTGAAGATGAACGAAAGTATTACGAGTTTGGAAGATAGGAGTAATTAATGCCAGAATTTTCATATTTGGATGAACTATCCCTTTAATGTAACATTGTCTTATTAGAAAAAAAATCTAATTGCTCAAAGACATCTAGTGGCTGTTGTGTATATTGCATCAACATTACAATTCACAAAGTTCAACAGCATTTTGTGCAAAATGATTTGAAGAAACAGTTTTAATGAACTGATTACATAAAATACCATAACTTGTGGACACTTGAAGATATTTGTACAACATCATATTTTTATTTAGTACCATGCAAATGAACTGAAAAGTGCAGCGACTGGCCGCAGGGCGCGAATGCTGTTTTTGTTGAGGCATATAACTGCTTGTCTGAAAAAGCAATGCTCTGAGTAAACAATGAGATCAATGTGACTGCTGAAGAGAGGAAAAACATCAATGAAAGAGTCTGGAGATGGTCAAAGCCAAACCAATCTACTGGATATCTTTACAGGGAATTCATATTCACCAACAAAATCAATCCAAGCATGATAATTATGATCTAGATCAATATATCTTACACCAAAATATTCTTTTGCAAAAGGCATTGTCAGTCCTTGCACAACATAACAGCACATTCAGTAGTGTCAGATGCTGTCATGTGTGGTTGTCTCAAAATGTCTGCATTTCATTGTTTTGTTTTTTTTTGCAAATTAAATAATAGAGCATGGTAAATATTCCCTTTAGAGTCAAATAATATTTTAAATTTTTTTTTTTTTTTTGCGTGAATCTCATGAAACCTGTCAAAACATGCCCTGGTCATATTATTATTTTATTTTTTTTAAAGAAAGCATGAAAATCACATATTTTGCATGAAAAAAATTAATTCTATATTTTAGAATCAGTACGAGGTTTTACTGCAAAATTAATAATATTAATATGTTAAGAAATGTATTATTTAGTATGAAATATGTAATGAAATGGCTAAAATTGCAAAGTATATATACTGTTTATGATGCAAGTATCTGTTAATTTACACTGGTTTAAAAAAAAGCATTGTATTACACTGAAAATAATCTCCCAATGTCAGAAACATAAATGGTCCATTTTCTTCACGCAAAAATTACATTTTAATTATGGGGATTCTAAAGTTAAATGTGACCAGGTGGTGTATTCATGAGATTCATCTGTTTCTGTCCTGTTCTTCTTAATTAAAATGTCTTTAAAAATGAATAAATTGCAACAAAGTACACATACCTACCCCACCTATTAAAATAAACTAAGTCTGATCAGCTAAGGCAGTGTATTTATGTATCAAAGACTATGACGAAGTCTCAAATGATTCTACTCTCAAAGAGAAACTGAAGCTACAACAATATCCTAATATTTGATATGCTTTAAAAGACCATCAGGTCATGTAATGTACAATAAAAGATGTTGTTTGTAAAGATAGCAGCTTTAGAGTAAAGACCACCCCCACTTCCCCTAACATATATTTAAATACAGTACAAGTTTTAAACAGATACACACGAAAACCAACCAAACACATTAACGCGGAGTAAATGAAATCATCTCGTAATCATTGGATTTATGGCACTGGTGGTGTTGTCAACAGTTCCATTATTTGAAATCTCCAAAGTCAGTTCACAGTATTGTCTTAAAACATTCTAAAAATATATTTCTATATTTATAGATCGGGTTGTGTACCACAGTATCGTTGTGAGTTGATGCTTTTCAGAAGTGTTTCAGGTTGCACAGTGTTTCAGAGTCGCTCCATCTCCCTGTGAGGACCGAAAAACACAAAGAAAAGCCTTGGTTTGAACCATCAAACGCTGTTGCATTGCATCTGTCACGGCGCTGCCAACGAATATCACCGTTGCTTATTTAAACGCAGCTATTCTTGTAAAGTCACCTGGAAAAAACAGCATTGGGGAAAGTTTAAAGTTCACAGAATTGAGCCAAGGCTTTAAACCTGCAAGCATGTAGAGGGAATTTGCGTTAATATTTCAACCTCATTTGGTCGAGACGTTGCAACACATTCAACTTTTATAGGAGCGTTTTTTTGCACTTTTTCGTTGCATGCAAAACTCGTCCAGATGCAGTTAAAATGAACATCATCTCGGCCCTCAAGAACAGGTGCCAGGGAAGCAGCCTGGGGATATGTTCATTACAATGAAATATCCATTTGCTTTAATGGATTTTTCATTTCTATTTCATCTCATTTCTATAGCAATTAAAAAGAAATCAAATTTGATATATGATGCAGCGTACTCATGACACACCGTTGGCATATTTCCCAGAATATCCATCCAAAGTTTGATACTTAAAAATGGCTTTGGGGTAGATAACAATATTGATGTGAATACAGAAACATTATTTATTTAATATAAACCACTTGTTGCATCCATGTATTATTATTTCATTTAAGGCTAAATTAATGCTGACAAATAAAACAACAATTCAAATGTTTGGGGTCAGTAAGATTTTAAAAGTCTCTTCTGCTAACAAATGCTGCATTTATTTAATCAAAAATACAGTAAAAATAGTGAAATATTATTACAATTTAAAATAGCCATTTTCTATTCGAATATATTTTAACATATAATTTATTCCTGTGATCAAAGCTGCATTTTCAGCATCATTACTCCAGTCTTCAGTGTCACATGACCCTTCAAAAATCACTCTAATATGATAATTGCTGCTCATTCTGTTTATTATCACTGATATTGATATTTTCGTGAAATCCGTAACACATTTTCAGTGTTCTTTGATCTTATTATTTTCTGGTTACTGTTTAACAGCATATTAATGCAAAGCTTATAAATATAAGAGTAAAATGGGAACTGATGACGGTTGGTTCAGTCATTTGCCATGGATGACAATTTGCATATTCCAACATTTCACATGCAAACTTCTGAGCTGATCTAACGGCTGCATTCCTGCTTTTACTTGGCCTCCGTACAGTATGTTGGTCTCACCTGTTCTTGTGTGTGTCTGAGGCGTTCCTCCATCTTCAGGCTTCTGTTCAGCTGCTTTTCCAGATCATGTCGGTAGAATTCCCCAGGCTCCAGCTTCCCTGCTGCCCTATGAGAGCAGAACCACAGTGAGCACATGCCCAGGAGATCTAAACATGTGATCACACACTGATTAAGCAACATGTTTTTGTTACCCTGATCTTGAAGCGCTCCGTGCGTGGAGAACGTCTGACGTTGAGAATGTGAGGTCTGTTTCACTCCCAGCCTCTAAACATAATCATAGGCAAAGTTTGAACATCAATGAATAACGTATGCTATATGAGATTGATCAGGATCATTCAGTATTACCAGAGTTAAGCTCTTTCACCAATGAAGACATCGTGTTGGTTATGGAGTCTGCAGCTACCAGGAGATCATTTCTTAAATTCCTTCTGGAGCCTTCAAAAAATAAAGCAAATTATTTCATATTAAATATTTATAAAATCATTAAGTAATATTAATATTTAATATTAAATAATTTATGTAATAATTAATTACATTTTCCATAACATATTGCAAAGTAAAAATGAGTCACAAGGTCCAGTTTTGATTTACTGTATATAAGTGCATATGAGTATACATATACAGTATATATATATATATATATATATATATATATATACATACACACACACTACTGGTCAAAAGTTTAGGGTCGGTAAGATTTTTTATAGAAGTCTCTTCTGCTCACCAAGGCTGCAATTTTTTGATAAAAAATACACAAAAAACACAGTAATATTGTGAAATATTATGACAATGTAAAATGACTTTTTTATGTTAATATATATTAAAATGTAATTTATTCCTCTGAAAAAAAGCTGAATTTTCAGCATTATTACTCCAGTCTTCAATGTCACATGATCCTTCACAAATCACTCTAATATGATGACTTTATGCTCCAAAAACATGTATGATTATTATCCATGTTGAAAACAGTTTTTTAAAAACATAAAAAATCTTATCCGATCTTAAATTTTTGACTGGTAGTGTGTATATATATTGTCCACAACAATATTTGAAGGTGCCATAACCTTTCCAGTTGGTCATAAATTAAGGATCTTTTTATTTTTATTTTATTTTTTACTATTTTTTTAACTATTATTTTTTTAAATATATTTTAGCATGGCATAGCTAGAAAAACGTTATATTCATTTTAATAATATTCATTATTGAAATGGCCATGGACTTTTATGGTCTTTTTAACTTACATGACTTTTACAGGTCTACAATTTTTAAGAATTCCTAATTGTTCCAGATTTTCCAGGGCAGGTTTTGGATGGATTAGAGACAGTGGGTGTATAAAAATGTATTCCTAATTAATTAAAGAAAAAAAAATCTTGTTTAAGATGTTTTGGATGTGCTAGAACATTTTAATGTTTGTTTTGTCTCATTTTAAATCATTTTGAGGCCCCTTTAGAAGTTTGCTGAGCCCCCCTGGTTGAGGAAACACTGGTTTACAGGAAGATTTGGGGTTCAGTATGATCTAATTAAGCTGTTTACATGGAATCTAGAAAAGCACTATTACTCCAAAATATTTAGCTTCACAGATCAAATAATACAGGTTTTTTATATGATTTTTACCAGGGAACCTTCACAGGACACCCATGATTGGGCAGATTTTCAATAGCAATTGGGCTGGTTTTGTTACGCAAACCTGGCAACCCTGATCTGCAGTATCTCTTGGTTTTAATTGGCTGAAATCGTTTTTAAATGCAAGAGGAACATGTTGGTTACCCAGAGCGAAGGCCTGCTGCACCTCTCCTCCCAGGCCCATTAGCGAGTCCTGAGGCGTCTGACTGGGTGTGGTATTGCCGGATGTTGATTGGACAGGCATGGGGATGGGTGTGGTATTGCCGGACACTGATTGGGTGTTGATCGTGTGGCTGGGGGAGGAGCGAGGGGAGTGGCCAGGGCCTTGGTTCTAGGGAACAAAAGGAGATTATATGATTGGAAGATAAAAATCAAAACTGCTTAATCCAGTGTTATTTTTGTTATTTTTAACTAAAACAGTTAAAATCATTTTGCAGGGTTTCTGCAAAAGTCTTGTTTTCTGTTAAATTTATCAAAATGAAGTGAGCTTATGATTAAACAAGAACAAATACAGGCAATTTTTCTCAGAAAGTATATATTACAAGACTTCATTTCACATTTGAATCAAAAATGTATTTAAAGATGTTTAGATATTTGGATTGGAAAACAGGAAAAAAATTGCAGTGTATGCAATATGACAATGAATTCTGCTCTGATTTAAGTCTGAAAGACTTTCTGCTCTGATTTAAGACCTTCATTTTAAGGTCTTCATTTTTTTAAAACCTTTTAAGACCCGCTGAAACCCTGTTTTTGTTAATTGACATAAAGGTTAAATATTAGATAAAAATACATAAAACGATTAAAACCTAAAAAAAATTCTAATGAAAACTGAAAAAAATAAAGCTAATTAAAAAATGAAAGCATACTGTAACATCATATGTATAATTCTAAAATAACACTGAATTAATCATAACAACACTGCAACATTATAGGTGCCCATAGTGTCTGAATAAGTGTCAAATATATCATAAAATAAATACATTAATTTTAAAGTTAATTCTTTGTAAATTAAATAATGATTCTAAATAAAAAAATCTCAGGTCCCCAATTTTTTGCCAGTTGTTTAGCTAATAATTCATGTCTATAGCACAAACAACAATAAAGGACTTTGAGTTACATATGAAAGTTTATTATTATTATAATAGGGTTAGAAGTTTGTTAAAAATCATACAAAGAAGAATTAAAGTATGTGATCGACATGCTGGAACTGAATAACAGATAATATAATATAATGAATAAGTTCTGGATGCCAAAGACACAACCAACACAACACATTTATTATTATAGTTTAATATTAGTAAGAACAAACGCACAACATACTTTTAATCTCAGTCAGATGAAGTATATTAGTTGCACTTTATTTTACAGTACGTGTACTTATAGCTAAGAAAGTACTGGGTAATATAAGCAAACTACATGGGTTTAGGTTATGTTTAGGGGATAGTACCTAGTTATTACCCATTTATTGTACATAGTATGTATGTACATGGGGAAAAGGACTGAAAAATAAAGTGCTACCAGTATATTAATACAGTTTTTGTTACTGACTTACAGCTCTTTTTAGCTCTTCTTCCTGTAGATGGAGCAGTTCAGCTCATTAACAGGCATTTCTAAATTTAACTCCTTAAAATTGTGCAATCATCATTTGTTTATGTGTGTGTGTGATCTTTTCTACCTTTAACAGAAGCATGAGGTGTTCTAGTTGGACCATAAGTTCTCGACGGCTATCCTGAAGAGCCGACATCCTCTGCTCCAACTCCTCCTTCCTCTGCCTGAGACAAAGAAAGCCACAAGGTTATCGATATAACTTCTGACATTAACTCAAAATGAATTGTGCAACAATTAACAGCCTGATAGTGTTGTTTATTTGCTCTCTGTGCTGTTTACCACTACATTCACTAAATACATTGTGCAAATTGCGTTCAACACTTCTGTGCCGTGGTGTAGTGCCATGTAGTGCCTGGTTAAACACCCAATCAAACCAAGTATGATAAATATAATGATACTGATAAAGATATACTTCTAAAAATTGTTCTAAATGTAAAATTATAGCAGAGTCCACATCACAACTATAACGATAATGGTACAGAGAAACAATATCCTGTATTTTTTTGGAAACATTTGTAATGGATACTTTCTAAATTAAAGAAAAGCAGGTGAATAAGGATATACAGTTTATTATTTACTATACTTCGTCCCTGGGAACCATGTTCTTAAAGGGATGGTTCACTTTGAAATTAATTTTTGGTATGTTTTATCTTACCTCAAGGGCATCCAAGAAGTAGGTGTCTTTGTTTCCGCAGTAGTTTCAGTTTTGATATTTTTAGGTCAAACCGTTCGTGTCTGTCAGTCATATAATGGAGGTCTATGGTCACCACCTCAAAGAGCATGCACAGAGAAGTCCAAATTAAACATGATTTAATTATTCGTAAATGTAAGTACACACTGATGGCCTAAGACATGAAATGAGCGGTTTGTGTGAGAAAACGAACAGTATTTATATCGTTTATACCTCTTGTAACCACAGCCATGTCCAAGTGATCTGAGGGCGCGGGCACTTCGGTCTGCAACGTTGATTTTTTTTTTTCGCGATCGCGCGAGAGATCACTTGGACTTGGCTGTGGTTACAAGAGGTAAAAACGATATAAATACTGTTGGTTTTCTCACACAAACCGCTCGTTTCGGTGTCTTAGGCCATCAGTGTGTACTTACATTTACGAGTCATTACATCATGTTTAATTTGGACTTCTCTGTGCATGCTCTTTGAGGTGGTGACCATAGACCTCCATTATATGACTGACAGACACAAACGGTTTGACCTAAAAATATCCAAATTTAAACTACTGCGGAAACAAAGACACCTACATCTTGGATGCCCTTGAGGTAAGATAAAACATACCAGAAATTATTTTAAAAGTGAACTATTAAAATCTATTTTCCATAAATGTAACTATAATTTTCATTATGAAAATAATAATAACATAAAAACAAATTTAGAAACCAAACCTGCTACACAAAACAACCACTTCTCTAACAGAACACTTAGAATGAATCTAGAACTTTTGCACCAAAATATAGTTTTACTACAATTAATGTTACTTGAGTAAAATCACAGTAAAGTTTCTAAATTGAAGGACTAGAGCGTATTCAAATATGCATGCTTGACTCCAGTTCACCATTCAAACTTGCCTTGGTGATGTCTACAAACAGGAAGGAGTCTCAGTGTTGCAAATTGCTTTTAGAGTACTTACACTCGTTCATTAGAGGAGCCGTGATCAGGTTACACTCACTTTCAATGCAGTCTATCTCGTAACCATCAGCATCTACTGTTCACCGCATCCGATCCGGTTTCAGGTCTGACTCACGGCTGTGTGTGTGTGTGCTTACCTAAGCAGTCTCAGTTCAGCCAGTAACGTTGGGTTTTGTTGGTTTTTGTCTAATGGAGGCTGGGAAGCTTCTTCATGTTGTTGTCTCAGGCGTTGAATCTCTTGCAAAATTTCCCTGAAAAAAACACACAATTTATTTACTTTAAGAATGCAAATACTTGTTCATACTAAACAATGATAAACATACTCACTTGTTCTTGTTCTCTAGTCTCGGCGATAAGTTGTCGTTGCTGTTTATTGGTGTCCAGACAGAGAGAGATGTCTGCTGGGACTCTGTTCTTCTGTTAACAATAGTCATATTATAGTTAAACAGAGTTGTTTATATTAATTTATTTAAATATATCCATTATGGTTAAAGATGCAGTGTGTCATTTCTCTGCCACAAGCTTAACCCTCTGGGGTTATTCGTTTAACAGTCACACTCTGTTTTCATATTTACAGATTTGGGATTCATATTTAAAAAAGAAAATCATAATTTTTTTTTTACTTGTTTTTTATAATATTTTTTCTTTTTCTTTTTTTGGTGTTTTAGAGAAAATTTCAAAAAAAAAATATATATATATAATTAATATTAATGCAATAATTATGACAAAATTTTCCCCATTGAATATAATAGAATTTTTTTTTAAAGCTGTATTTCATTTTGGAGTCAAGCCTAGGCCTCATAAAAGTAATTTTTGAAATTAGATGGATGCCATCTCGTGGACAAAATGAGCTTTTAAAAATACAAAACACATCTATAATCTGAATTTTTTGGTGTGTTTGTGTATAAAGGTGTGTGTGTGGATGTGTTTGTTTTGCACTCTTGATGTTTTATAGATTCACCCCTTCACTGTTGTGTGCTTTTTCCAAGATCGTTGCTGATTTGTAGATTGTACGCACAAAAAAACTCAGTATTTTCAAATTTTTGCCAATTTCCCATTCATTTCCTATGCGGGTCATTTTTGACCCGTAGGTCCTGAGTGTGTTTTTTTTTTTTTACGACCACTTAGACTTTTCAAATCCTGTCCCCAATTTTTTGGGTGTTCATATACCAAGTACCATTAAAGTCACCAAGTTTCGGACCATTCCGAATGAAGCTACAGATTTGTAAAAAAAAAATTTAAACGCTTCGGGTCATTATTGACCCGAAGAACCCCAAAGGGTTAATTGCACAAATAATTCCAAGTGTATTAGCAAAAATAATGGTTGTTTCCAAACTGGTTTTCCAACTTCCAACATACACTACCATTGTCGTTATTTTGATTGGCCGTCTTACCGCTGCAGCTCCATCAGCAGCCAATCGGGAGGCGTCATCGGGCAATGAGGCAGTGCTCATCATCTTGGTTATTACTGCTCTCCTGGAAACTATCAATCAGGGAAAGGAACAAAGCTCAGTCAACTACAATACTACAATTACTAGTTCAGAATCACAAAAAGCTTTTACTGTAGCATTACTATAGCAATTAGTAGCCTATGCAAAGTTAGTTTATTATAATAATAATATATACATTACATATATATTATACATTTACTTTGCATACATACATACATATACTGTGCTAAATATTGCTAAATATTTTTTGTGTTTTCATATTGAAAATCACAAGAAAGTTCTTGCAAAATTTATAAAATAGGTTTTATAAATCAAAAGAACCTCTGTTTAGTGAAATAAGTCACCAATAATACCCTAATGGCAGGATAAAATAGCATTGCCAGCACATTTCAGGATCTAAGCAAAGCATGAAGACCATCCCCAAAAAAACATTGCAATGTTAGGAGCAAATGCAAGGATAATCTCCATATTAAACACAGCCATAGCTAAGGGTGTTGTGTAATGGGTAAACATATGTGTGTAAATATACTGTAGCTAAAGGTATAGGTTCCTATGGACTGGAAAAGAGCAAATCAGCCTTTACTTTAGATAGAAAAACACATGTTTAAAGACTTGTGGCTAAAGTAGATCATTGATGGTGTATTTTCTGTTTTTCCATACCAAATAGATGCACAAATTTTCCCAAAATGACACAAAATCCACACACACACACACAAAAGACCCATTTACACGTTCAAAACAATTAATACATTCATCATTAATCAAATTAGAAGTTTACAATTAGGTCAATAAAATGTTTGTCATAAAAATGAGAGGTCAAATTTTGGGATGGATTCATTTAACTCCTGTGTGTCCTCAAGGAAATGTTTGTCTTTTCAGTTTTGTTTTTGGATCATTTTATCTTACATGCATGCATTCCCTTGAAATCAAACCCATAATCTTTATCTAATGTTTGAGATACAGGAATGCTAAAGCATTTCAAATGACAAAATTGAAATAGTAAAGTATAAATCTATAGATTATAAAAACATTATAAAACAATATTTTTTGTGCACTTACAGAAGTAGTTCACTCTAAAAAAAAACTTTTGCTGATAATTTACTCACCCCAATGTCATCCAAGATGTCCATGTTTTTCTTCAGTCGAAAAGAAATTAAGTTTTTTGATGAAAACAATACTTTCTCCATATAATTGACTTCAATGGGAACCAAACGGTTCAAGGTCCAAATGAGAGTTTCAGTGCAGCTTCAAAGGGCTTTAAACGATTCCAGACGATGAATAAGGGTCTTATCAAGCGAAACGATTGCTCATTTAAAAAATAAATTAAAAAGTTTAAGTTTTATAAGCTCAAATGGTCGCCTTGCTCTGTTCTGTGATGCGTGTTCGTGACTCTCCTGTTCAAACTCGTTTATCAAAATGAACAAATCTTTTTTCGAGTCATGACTCGAAGGGTCCTTGATAAGACCCTTATTCATCGTCTGGTGACGTTTAAAGCCCTTCGAAGCTGCACTGAAACACTCATCTGGACCTTGAACCGTTTGGTTCCCATTGAAGTCCATTATATGGAGAAAATCCTGGAATGTTTTCATCAAAAACCTTAATTTCTTTTCGAACTGAAGAAAGAAAGACATGGACATCTTCTTGGATGACATGGGGTGAGTAAATTATCAGCAAACATTTTTTTATAAAGTGAACTACTCCTTTAAATTTTATAGTTTATTGCAAAATAGCCATATTATACAGTGTATATACATTATTTGAAAGTCCAGGGAGACATTCACTACTGAGCTGTTTTGGCAGGATTCCTGTTCCCATGGAATTGGTGAATTATGGATAGTGGAGGATTATGGGTAGTGTAGTTCTTGAATTCAGCGATTAATCGTGATTTTTGAAATCTCACTCTAGAAGTATATTGTTAGCTCATGGTGGTTCTCAACTAAAAAATGTATTCATTAGTGCTAAAAGTCAATCTCTCTGTGTTGAAAAGGGCATTGTTACCTCTGGACTGTTGTGCTCTATGGCAGTGAAATGTAATATGATCAACACTGCTTAAACACAACAAAAGCCTAGCCAGTTAGCAAGCTGCAAACATAAGACAGAATTGTGGCCAGAATAGTCACCATCCCACATCTGGGATCATTTCTACAACTCAGGAATAAAAATCAGGAACATTTCAAATGTGGAAAGACTTTCAAATGATAGTTTGACATTTGAATTTAGCGTATTACCAGATTGACATGGTGACCTAAGCTATAAAATCAGATTAGGAAGAAAACTGCCACAGCAACCCGCTCACACTGACCATGAACGGTCCTTTCGGAGAAGATTCACGTAAAGTCCGATAAGTATGTGCTCGTCTGCGAGCCTATCCGCAATATCGAGGCTGTACTGAAACCCTGAAACCACGTTTCAGAAACACAGATGACGTCACAGTGACTTTAAGAAGTAACTTTCTGCAGTTGTAATGGGGGAGTCACAAAACTTTCTTATTATTTAAATGTATTAAAATTCAGGGCTGTCAAGCGATTAATCGCGATTAATCGCATCCAAAATAAAAGTTTGTTTACATAATAGGCCTATATGTGGGTGCACTGTGTATAAATATTTTGTATATATATAAATACACACACATGCATGTATATTTAAGAAAAAAATATTATTTATATATAAAATATTTATATATAATATAAATTATATATAAATCTATATACAGTATATACATGAAAATATTTCTTAAATATAAATACAAGCATGTGTGTGTATTTATATATATATATAATAATTATACACAGTGCACCCACATATATTATGTAAACACAAACTTTATTTTTGATGCGAATTAATCGCGATTAACCGTTTGACAGCCCTAATTAAAATACGGAAACATTATACAATGAGGTTCCATAAGTTAACTACATAAGCTAACAATGAAAAAATAAAGCATTTATTATTAATAATTAATTATAACTAATTTGAACATTAACTAATACATAGTTAAATTCAAAAGTTGTCTCTATTAATATGAACAGGAGCAGACATGAACTTGAACAATGAACAGTTGTATTTTTATTAACATTAATGAAGATGAATAAATACTGTAAAAGAATGTATTGTTAGTTATGGCGACTAATGGGACCTTATTGTAAAATGTTTCCAAACGCACAGAATGCTAACAATAATTTAATTAGAGTTGATGTCATATTTATCTTGATGCAAATGAAATAGGGTTGTGTGGGATGGAAGTACAACTCATTTAATGTCATAATGTTGAAATTTTTTTGAAAATAAGTCTTTTATAAATTTGCATTCTTTTCTTGGCTGTCAATCTGATACACTCAATCCCTCACAGCCTGTTTTTATTTGCATCTACTCGAATCATTCCCATGTAGCCCATTGGCAATCAATACAAGATCTTTCTTTATTACTTCATAATCACTTAGAACAGTTGACATACCGGTATACACATCATTTCAACCAGGCTAACTTACCCTTTGCCTTTTAAAAGATCTGGGGTCGTACCGGGAAAACAGCTTCATTTGCTTGGTCTCATCAAGAGCACTTTACCCCCAAAATAAGATAAAATAAAACAAATTAATGAGCAACACATTTATACTTACACAAACATGTTTAGAAAACACCATAAAGGGATCTGAACATGCGTCAAAACCAGTGTGATTTTAGTATTAATTTATATAGTTTGCATTATTTATTCGAATTAGATTTTTTAGTTTTTTGATTTTCAGTTTTTGCAATTTTTTCTGTGCTTGTCATTTTATTATATAATATATTATATATATATATATATATATATATATATATATATATAGGGCTGTGACACGATTAATCGCGATTAATTGCATCCAAAATAAAAGTTTGTGTTTACATAATATATGTGTGTGTAGTGTATAATTATTTTATATAAATACACACATATACATGTATATATTTAAGAAAAATATATATTATTAATATATCAAATATTTATGTATAATATTAATTTTGTATAAATATATATAAAGTATATACATGCAAATATTTCTGTAAATATATTTGTAAATATTTATATTTTATATTATATATATATATATATATATATATATATATATATATAATTATACACACTACACACACATATATTATGCAAACACAAACTTTTATTTTGGATGCGATTAATTGCGATTAATCGTTTCACAGCCATAATATATATATATATATATATATATATATATATATATATATATATATATATATATATATATATATATATATTATTCATTTCATCTTTAATAATTTTAGTACTTCAACTTAAACTTATTGGTAACACTTTACAGGTTCCATTTGCTGACATTCAGTAAACTACATTAGTTAACATGAACAAAAAAGAACAATACTTATAAAAGCATTTAATAATCTTAGTTTATGTTTATCATTAAAAAAGGCTAATGAATGCTGTAAAAATATATTGCTCATTATGAATTAACTAATGTTAACAAATGAGACCTTTTTGTAAAGTTATGCCACACATGACAAGGAAACATTTCTAACTTTCATTCAAGTTTAAGTGTACAATATGTATAATTTATTTTATTTCATAAAAAATGACTTTGAATAGTTTTAGTTACCAATAACAACACTAACATCAAACATTATCTGTTTTATCATCCAGTATTATACTCACGTTTTGCTGGAGTAAGGGTTTCCTGAGGAAGGCATGGTGTGAGAGAGCATGTATTCATTCCCACTGTTCACAGGTCTGGGGGGCCTGGAGGAAATAACAATACTGTACTGTTGTACTGTAGTGCCACATATCTCAATGTGTCTAAGATTAGTTATGCCCAGCAAATTATTGTGAAATCCTACAACATATGAGGAAATATGTCTCCATATCACTTTACTCACCAAGTGTCACTGTTTTTCAGCATAAAAGCGAAAAACACAAGGCAGGAAAATGTTAGCATGCGCAATTCATGGTAAATTCATTATACAGTCATATAGTCAACAATTTTACACTATCCATCTGAGCAAATCATGAGTTCACGTACACAACATGAGTGAGGTTGAGCGGTTTCTCGGGTGTGTCGGAGAACATCGGGTGAGGAGGATCTCGACTGGAGGCACAGCTCAGAGATTTACTGAGAGCGTCCGACAACTTCTTAGCTGGAGATTTCTGGAGACAAATAAAGAACTGTGGTGAATTAATATCCATAATAATACATACAAATGTTTAATGTCTCTGCTCTTCTTTTTTATATGTAAATGTTTCATTTCACAGTATCATAAGAGAGATATTTACATATAGAGGTCTTAAATGTACAGGAACAGATAATACATGTTTAATTCTAGTCAGAATTAAATTTTTTGGTAAAATTACATGTTTATTTAATTTCAGCAATTTTGTGTACATTTCCCTTGCCATCATTAAAATGATTGAACTGTATGTACACAAGCCGGCTCTATATACGATTTTTTCTTTACTTTCCTTTTTTTAAGAAATTAATACTTCTATTCAGCAAGGTTGCATTGAATTGATCAAACTTAGCAGTAAAGACATTTATAATGTTACAAAAGATTTATATTTCAAATAAATGCTGTTTAAATATAAAAATAAAAGCAAATTCTCACGATTTCCTTAAAAATATGAAACAGCACAATTATTTTCAACATTGATAATAATAATAAAATGTTTCTTGAGTATCAAATCATCATAATAGAGTGATTTCTGAAGGATCATGTGACACTGAAGACTGGAGTAATGATGCTGAAAATTATTATTTTTTTATTTAATTTTTTTTATTAGTATTATTAGGGCTGTCAAACGATAATCGTGATTAATCGCATCCAAAATAAAAGTTTGTGTTTACATAATATATGTGGGTGCACTGTGTATAATTATTTTATATATATATATAAACACACACACATGCTTGTATATATTTAATAAATATTTTCATGTATATAGATTTATATATAATTTATATTATATATAAATATTTTATATATAAATAATATTTTTTCTTAAATATACATGCATGTGTGTGTATTTATATATATACAAAATAATTATACACAGTGCATCCACATATATTATGTAAACACAAACTTTTAGCCAGCCCTATTTTTTTTTTACAATATATTAGAATAGAAAACATTTATTTTAAATTGTACAAATATTTCACAATATTCCAAAATAAATGCGGCCTTGGTGAGCATAAGAGACTTCTTTCAAAAACAAAACATTTGAACGGTGGCCTATAGTTTATATAGTCAATATATTATCATGTTGGCATCAGCAATTGAAAAACCCATATCAGCTTGACAAAAAGAGAAAAAAAAAATGTAAATGCTACCAAAGAAGTGAAT
Organism: Hybognathus amarus; assembly: GCA_030378365.1. NCBI lineage: Eukaryota > Metazoa > Chordata > Actinopteri > Cypriniformes > Leuciscidae > Hybognathus > Hybognathus amarus. The sequence goes on along the minus strand of JAQIUQ010004045.1, from coordinate 431,141 downwards.
TCATGTGCAGAGTCAGATTTAGACTGGTGTCATGACATTTAGTATAAAGGGTGTTTGGATGACGGGACTGACACTTACTCACAGTCACGATCCCACAAGGCCGTTCACCTACCCATGACATGTACTCCTTCATCTGGTGCTGGTTGCTATGGCTGCCCGAGGCATGGCCCCTCCAGAAACACTCTTGGCAAAGTTGGTAATTATCACATTGTTGGCACCGGTAGCGGAATCCCATCATGCTCTGGCCGTGGCAGTAGGAGCACTCAACAGGGTGAAAGACTAGAGGAGAGGGGCAAAATAAAGTCAGCACTACTAATCAAGTGCAGTAACAACATTTGTCATTCATTTAAATTATAATATATATGTGTGTTTTGCAGTAAAAAAATGAAGAATGACGCACCGTTTTCAACATTTGCCAGCCAATGCATCAGCGGTAACCAAACCAGACACTGAGGAGGAGGATCCGACATGAATGTGTCAAGAAACACATTGAGCGAGACCTTTTTCTGTGGAAGGCCAGCGGTTAGTAAACAAATGAGTCAATAAATACCATGTACAACATACATACGTTTTTTTTACATTTTCTGAAGAAATTGTGAATGGTGCTAGCCCACGCTAAACTTGCTGGTGGTTGCAGGACGCCGTGTTTTATTGTCCGCGTGCAATGAAACATACTGTTCAAAAGTTTGTGCTTTTGTAAAGCTTTTTCAAAGAAGCATTTATTGCATTTATTTCATCAGAAAAAAAAAACGTAAAAACAGTAATATTGTGAAATATTATTCAAAGCTTGCTTTCGATTTGAATATGTTTTAAAATGTAATATATTTTTGTGAATTTTCAGCATCATTACTCAGTCTTCAGTGACAAATGTTCCTTCAGAAATCACTCTAATGTGATGATTTTCTGCTAAAGAAACATTTATTATTCACTTAAATGCTTAAAACAGATATGCTGCTTAATATTTTTGTGGAAAGCATGATAATATTTTATTAGTAGGGCTGTCAAATGATTAATCACGAATAATGCATCCAAAATAAAAGTTTGTGTTTACATAATATATGTGGGTGTGCTCTGTATAATTATTTTGTTATATATATATATATATATATATATATATATATATATATATATATATATATATATATATATACATACATGCATGTATATTTAATAAAAAAAATTATATATAAAATATTGAAATTTATATATAATATAAATTATATATAAATTTATATACAGTATATACATGAAAATATTTCTTAAATATATACAAGCATGTGTGTGTATATATATATATATATATATATATATATATATATATATATATATATATATATATATATATGTGTGTGTATATGTATATATATATATATATATATAAATATATTAATTATACACAGTGCACCCACATATATTATGTAAACACAAACTTTTATTTTGGATGCGATTAATCGTTTGACAGCCCTATTTGTTTTAATTATTTACTGTATTTTATTTTTATTATTATGATTTTTTATTCTAAACTGTTTTAATTATTCTGATTTCTTTTGATTATTTTAATTTCTTCTATGTAAAGCACTTTGAATTGCCATTGTGTATGAAATGTGCTACATAAATAAACTTGCCTTGCCTATTTATTAGGATTCTTTGATGAATTCAAAGCTCAAACGAACAGCATTTACAAAATTATAAAAGTCTTTACTATCACTTCAAATCAATTTTAGTCATCCTTGCTGAATAAAAGTATTAATTTCTTTTAAAAAAAAATCCTGATCCCAAACTTCCGAATGATAGTGTAAGTCTGACTGCTTAAATAAGTAATAGCACGCATTGTATATATCAAATGATAGGCGCATGTTTATGCATGGAATTACATTAAATATATATGTGTGTGTGTATATACACTGTATATGTTCACAAACCTCTTGTGGAAAGCAGCTTCTCGTTGACTGCTCAGTGTACCCGAAAGATGGTCCCTCAAAAACCGTCATGGGCAGTTTCAGCACGTCCCTTAGGAACTGGTCAAACTGTGAGTATATCATTATACCATTTGGGTCTGATATCTGTGAAAATACATCTTGAGGAAAAAAGACAAGCGTCAGGAGTGATCAATTAGATTTTTTTTAAAGAAACCATGTTCATTTAGATCCAGGGAGATTTTAATAACTCAAAGCGTGATCCAGACAGGAAACACTTTTCCGTATTTAATGTATAGAAATGTTTAGTTCTTCATCTAAATATCAGCATATACTGTACACTACCCTAACAAAAGTTGTGTGTGTTTGGGGAAGAAATTAATATTTTTCTTTAACAAGGATGCATTAAATGAATAAAAAGTGTCAAATAAATTTTTTTAATCTGTTCTTTTGAACTTTCGGTAACACTTTACTTTAGGGTCCATTTCTCACTATTAACTAGTTGCTTATTACATGCATATTTCTAGGGTTTTGGCTGTTTATTAGTACTTATAAAGCACATATTAATGTGTTTTATAAATTAATTATTCAGCATGACCATATTACAGTTTTTATCCTTAATCCTACCCAATACCTAAACATAACAACTATACTAACTATTAATAAGCAGTTATTAGGAGTTTGTTGAGGAAAAAGTCATAGTTAATAGGGAGAATTGGACCCTAATCAAAACTGTGACCAAACTTTCTATTCATCAAAGAATTTTATAAACAGTTTTTAACATTGATAATAATAAGAAATGTTTCTTAAGCAGCAAACCAGCATATTATAATGATTTCTGAAGGTTAACATACAATGCTACTTTAAAAAAATATTAAGGACCCCAAACTTTAAGCGTTAGTGTAATCTAAAGTTTCGTTACTAGGAATGAATCACCAGAAAGTTAACTACACTTCCAACTATACTGACATGCTCATGAGAGGCGAATATGCCTTTCAAACATGACTTTCAAGTAACGACAGCTGCTCTGACCTTTAAAATGATGATAGAATGATTAATTCTGTCCATTCACTTAAGCGTCCATTAATCAGCATCAAACCATTGAACACTCATCAGTTCAAAGGCAAAGCCAAAGTGAAACTTACATCTTAGTTTATCCAAAATCTTCCCTCCACAGAGGGCAGCCAGGGCCATCTTCACCACAAAAACAGAGATCTTTCCCACACCTTCCCTAGAAAAGACACAATAGTCACCTAACACATTTAGGCCAGGTTTCACAGACAAGGCTTAAGTCTAGTCCCAGACTACAATGCATGCAATGCAACTTGCACTGGCATATCTAAAATATGTCAGTGTCATTGTTTTGTCTCAAGGAATAATTTCTAAGGAATGTTTATTAAAAAAAAACTACTTAAAGGGGTAGTTCACTTTTAAAAAAACTTTTGCTGATAATTTACTCTCATGTCTACGAACGAAACGAACAAATTGACTCGGAAAAAGATTTGTTCATTTTGATGAACGAGTTTGAACAGGAGAGTTACGAATGTGCATCACAGAACAGAGAAAATGAAAAACTTTGTTATTTATTTTTTAAATGAGCGATGGTTTCACTTGATAAGACCCTTATTCATCGTCTGGAATCGTTTAAAGCCCTTTGAACAGTTTGCACTAAAACTCTCATTTGGACCTTGAACCGTTTGGACCCCATTGAAGTCCATTACATGGAGAGAATCCTGGAATGTTTTCATCAAAAACCTTAATTTCTTTTCGACTGAAGAAAGAATGACGTGGACATCTTGGATGACATGGGGGTGAGGAAATTATCAGCAAAAGTTTTTTTAAAAGTTTTAAATTTCCTAATAAAACTATGGCCTAATCCTGGCTTAATCTAAACCCTGTCTGTGAAACCAGGCCTTAGATGGTCACATAGCAAAGCAAGTGATGTATAAAGAAATTCTAATCAGATGAAGTGTCATGTACTTCAAATGAATTTAATTCTTTCTACACTTAAATTAATGTCATACTAGACAGATTTAAGGTAACTCTGCAGATGATTCAGTCGGGGTCTCTTACGGGTCGTAGGCCGCTAGCAGGAAGTTGAGGAGGAACGAGATAGACTGGTCTACATTGATCTGGTAGGTTGTGGGCAAGCGCTTGTTCAGCTGGTAAAAGATGGTGGACAGTATTGCTTGCAAATTTGACACTGAGAACTCTGTGTTGAGGTCCATGGAGTTGAGTCTGTTTTCCCGAAACACCTCGATAATGTTCCAGATATCCACCAAATGCACTGCAAGAAGCAAAGAACAAATGGCAATATCTGGAATTGCATTATATCCAAAGACTGAAGCTACTGTGAATACTAAATAAAGTCGCAATCAGAATGTTTGTGTCAACAAACACTTGTTAAAGTTATATTACAGTACAATATGTTGCAGTAAACAACCTAAAACTTACAATTGCACCTCTTCTGAATGAATCTCAGCTTGCATGCTGTCCTATACGTGGACAATCTGATGGAGTCCAGATCTAATGCACCTGTGAGATGAAAACAGCACATTTACTGAACATGGCAGACCACAGTCTCAATCAGGCTAAGATGTCTTAGCTGGTTTAAGGCGGTCTAGCTGGTCTTCCAACCTAGTCAAACTGGTGTTTAGGTGGTTTGGCAGGTGGTCAACAGTCCCAAACCTGTCTAAAACCAGCAAAACACACTAGACTAGACAACATAGCTTGGCTAGGTTGAAAGAACAAGTAACCTAACCACTAGGCTGGTTAAGATCGTTTTTTTCTCAACAGGGAAATTATTTGAAGAACTGTTAGCATGTCTAAACTATCAATAAAAAAGTTGGGGTTGGTACTATTTTTTAATGTTTTTGAAAGAAGTTTCTTCTGCTCACCAAGACTGCATTTATTTACAATGTGAAATATTATTACACTTTAAAAAAGCTATTTTCTATCTGAATATGTTGCAAAATGTAATTTATTCTTGAGATCAAAGCTGAATTTTCAGCATCATTACTCCCTCATTACTTCAGAAATCATTATAATATGCTGATTTGTAACTCAAGAAACATCATTATTATGATCAGTGTTAAAAACAGTTTAATATTGTTTTTGAGATTTAGAATTACAATTGCGAGTTATAAAAGTCCGAATTGTGAGATTTAAACTTACAATTGTGAGTTATAAAGTCAGAATTGTGAGATTTAAATTTACAATTGTGAGTTAAGTCAGAATTGCGAGATTTAAACTTACAATTGCAAGTTACATCAGAATTGTGAGATTTAAATTTACAATTGTGAAACATCATTATTATGATCAGTGTTAAAAACAGTTTAATATTGTTGTGGAAATGTTGATATATATTTTTTCATGATTCCTTAACATTAACATTTGTTTAAAATAAAAATCTTTAGTTTTAAAATATGAATCCTTAGTTAATGAATAGAACTAATTTATTTAAAAAAATCTTACTGACCCCAAACTTTTTGAACGGAAGTGTATTTATTATCAGCATGTTAGCTCGATTATGGATTGATGAGTTAAATACATACGCATTTCAGCAAACAGTAGTCGTCTGTCTGCCATGGTGCTTCTGTTGCGGCCTGACTCTTCAATCATTCTGCGAAACATCACACGTACAGAAAACAAAAGGACAGCTGTGAAGGCAAACTGGGCTGAAAATAGACCTTTTGAGGAATTAACAATTATTATGGGTAAAACAACATTTATAATGTATTACAACACTCTCCATAGTTTTGAGCTCTGTCACAACTCCTCTGCAACTTTAATAAGACCAATAAAAAAAGAAACCGTATATAACAATACACAACAAGAAGACACTAAAGTGCTACAAATGTCAGATCTGCCTAATTCAGACAAGTTACAGATGAATTTGCTACAAAATAGCGAGTTTGGTCAGACACACAACATTTGACGTCAACAACAATAGATATGGAAAGCATTTTCTCCTCCTTTTTAAAAGCTGATTAGACTATTTACTTTGCTATTCTAACTATACATAATTATTGCTAATTGCATTTCATTATTTGTACTGTATTTAGCATTGTGTTTCCCTGCTGTCTGCAAACCACCAGAATAGATCCTTGACCCACTACTGACATGTTCCTTGGAGTAATTCGTGTGTTTATCTCCCTGGCTTCTTCTATAGAGATTTTGTCATGATTCACATTGTAGACAGTAGAGGTTTTGGACTTCCACTGACCTTGATTAAAAATAACATTTACAAGAACACTGCCTTGTGACATTCAGTACAATACCATCTTCTTTTACTGTGAGCAAACAACAGGTGTATCATATGGGAGAACCCATTAAAAGATAAGTGAAACTTTTTAGCTCACAATTCTGACTTTTTTTAAAGTCAAATTTTAACGAAAAAAAGTCTGACCTTTTTCTCAGAATTGTGAGATATAAACTCGAAATTCTGAGTTATAAAGTCAGAATTACGAGATTTAAACATAATTGCGAGTTATAAAGTCAGAATTGTGAAATATAAACTCACAATTGCGAGTTTTAAAGTCAGAATTGTGAGATTTAAACTCACAATTGTGAGTTATAAAGTCAGAATTGCGACATTTAATCTTACAATAGCGATTTATAAAGTCAGAATTGTGAGATTTAAACTCACAGTTGCGAGTTATTAAGTCAGAATTGCGAGATTTAAACTTGTGTGTTATAAAGTCCAAATTGCGAAATATAAACTCTCAATTGCGAGTTATAAAGTCAAAATTACGAGTTTTAGATTTACAATTGCGAGTTGTAAAAAGCCTGAATTGCGAGATATAAACTTACAATTGCGAGTTAAGTCAGAATTGCGAGATTGAAACTTGTGCAGTTATAAAGTCAGAATTAGATTTAAACTTACAATTGCGAGTTATAAAATCAGAATTGCGAGATTTAAACTTGTGAGTTATGAAGTCCGAATTCGAAATATAAACTCACAATTGCGAGTTATAAAGTCAAAATTGCGAGATTTAAATTTACTATTGTGAGTTATAAAGTCAGAATTGCGAGATTTAAATTTACAATTGCGAGTTCTAAAGACAAAATTGCGAGATTTAAATTTACAATTGCGAGTTCTAAAGTCAAAATTGCAGGATTTAAATGTACAATTTTTAGTAATAAAGTTCAAATTGCGAGATTTAAACTTACAATTGCGAGTTAAGTCAGAATTGCGAGATTTAAATTTTACAATTGTTAGTTATAAAGTCCAAATTGCGAGATTTAAACTTACAATTGCGAGTTAAGTCAGAATTGCGAGATTTAAATTTTACAATTGTTAGTTATAAAGTCCAAATTGCGAGATTTAAACTTACAATTGTGAATTATAAAATGTCAAAATTGAGAGATTTAAATTTACAATTAAATTGAGTTATAAAGTCAGAATGGTGTACAGAAAACTCGCAATTTTGTTTCGTACCTTCATAACCTTAAATGCCATGCATTAATATGCGTTAATAATATGAAAATTTTTAAATAAGGTTTTCCCTTCTCTTTAAACAACACCTGAATTAAACCATAAGAGGAAACATGAGGCTGATCTGCTAGAGAAGTTAAACTCCATCCTTCACAAAGCTTTTAATGCTCAGTTAACTTTAAGGAATGTTCAATCACAATCCCAGAGATCCAAGAGTTCATTAAAACACGGGGACAAAGCACTACACATCCAACCGCAACCATCGCTATCAAATTCACCTGCAGATGTGAAAAATATCCAGAATGCACTGCAAAAATATCCATCCATCAGTAATATGACACTTATCTACCCCTATTGAACTCACATCAGAGATAAACAAGCTGCCACAGCGTAATTAAGTGTAATTTAGTGTTTTGGTTCACTGTTTCAACACTGCATCTATCATGTTAAAGAAAAAAAAGCGATATAAACATGAAAACAACAAACACACGTGACAATTCAAACCAGATGTGTACCCTTCAGACAGCACCATAGTCCTCCTCTTGCTTATTTATGAGGGACCAATACAAGTCCGAAAGGTTTAAATAATGCTTTTCGTCAGGTCGAAACACAACAAAAGTGGCCCTTCGAGTTCTTGGCAGCCGACTGAAATAAGAACCCGTCAGGATCCAGCATGTGTTGCCTCTATCTTTAACCTCCAATGAGAGACTCACATTCTTGTTGGACTAGCTCTGGTTGCAAGTTTGTACCATCCCTAACCCTCCACTGGGAGGCCTGGTCCTGTAAGAAGGAGTTGTTTGCATTTAAAGACTCTGTGTGAAATTATTAGGCAAAATGATGAGGCTACGCAAGAACGGCTTGCTAGAGAGGACTGTAATTCAAGCCCTCTAATGGGACATTTCTAGAGAGATCCCATATTTCTCAGTCACTCGTCTAATATTTCGCGCTCTCTCCCTTTCTCCTTTTATTGTGGCTCTGGGATCTCCAGGTCTATAAATATCCTTTTGGACAGTCGGTGGCATCCAGGCATTTTGAGGCCGACTCCATTTTTTGTCACTCTCTCTGTGGGTGATTTATTTAGTATGGCAGGTTGAATGAAAAACATGAAATTGTGCTTTTTGATGTTGTTCGCCCTTGAAGTCGGTCGGCATATAATACGTCCAGATCTGACCTGGAGGACAAAGTCATGTTCTACATGAAGCAGCTGTTCAGAGTGTCTTCACAGAGTAATTAGCACTGGATTACTTGCATTAAACCGTCTGTGGGAGGAACTGATAGCAGCTAATGTTGCTGCATTTTTCCCAAACTACATAATGCATCTATTTGAGAAACGACATTGCTACAGTACGTGTCCCATATGAAACTGACATCCATGCAGGCTAAAATGGAATATATATATATATATATATATATATATATATATATATATATATATATATATATACACACTGTCTGGCCAAAAAAAAAATAGGCATAGGATTAATAGAAATAGGATTTAAATAGGCAAAAGCTTAAGAGTATGATTGGATAATTATTGCAGTGATTAGTGTGTTTCTATCATGTTATATGTTTGGCAAGAGTTCTTCTAACCCTAACCGATGGAGTGTGTAGCTTTTCCTTTCTTAACCCTCTAGGGTTTTTCGGGTCAAAAATGACCCGAAGCGTATAAATAACATTTTTTAAAAATAGTAGCTTCATCAGAATGGTCCGAAACTTGTTGACTTTATTGGTACTTGGTATATGAACACCCAAAAAAATTGGGGACAGGATTTGAAAAGTCTAAGTGGTCATAAAAAAATAGTCACACTCAGGACCTTTGGGTCAAAAATGACCCATCATAGGAAATGAATGGGAAATTGGCAAAAATGTGAAAATACTGAGTTTTTTTGTGCGTACAATCTACAAATCAGCAACGATCTAAAAAAAACAGTGAAGGGGTGAATCTATAAAACATCAAGAGTGCAAAACAGACACATCCACACATACAAACACACAAAAATTCAGATTATACATGTGTTTTGCATTTTTAAAAAGCTCAGTTTTTTCCATCGAGTTGGCATCCATCTAATTTCAAAAATTGCTTTTATGAGGCCTAGGCTTGACTCCAAAATGAAATACAGCTTTAAAAAAAATTTTTTTAAATGTTTTTTTCTATTATATTCAATGGGGGAAATTTGGTCATAATTATTGCATTAATACTAATTATAATTTTTTTGTATTTTTGAAATTTTCTCAAAACACCAAAAAAGAAAAGAAAAAATATTATAAAAAACAAGTAAAAAAAAATTATGATATTCTTTTTAAGAATAACCCCAGAGGGTTAAACAAACCTGTAGAAAAACACATCATGGCCATATTCCAGCATGACAATGTCAAGATTCATCAGGCTCAAAGGTTTGGAGGAGCATGAAGAATCATTTCCACTAGGGCTGTGAAACGATTAATCGTGATTAATCGCATCCAAAATAAAAGTTTTTGTTTACATAATGTATGTGTTGTAGTGTGTATAATTATTTTGTATATATAAATACACACATATGCATGTATATATTTAAGAAAAAGGTGTTATTAATATATCAAATATTTATATTTATGTATAATATTACTTTTGTATTAATATATATAAATTATATACATGCAAATATTTCTTAAATATATACATGCATGTGTGTGTTGTTATATATACAAAATAATTATGCACACTACACACTCATATATTATATAAACACAAACTTTTATTTTGGATGCGATTAATCGCGATTAATCGTTTCACAGCCCTAATTTCCCCCTTAATTTCCACCTCTGAGTACAGACCTTAAATTCATTGAAAGTCTTTGGGATGTGCTGGAGGAGACTTTCCAGAGTGCTGGACTCTTGCATTGTCAATACAAGATCTTGAGCAAACATGTATGCACCTCTTGCATGGAAATAACATCACAACATTTATTTCTATTAATAGATGCATTAATTCAAACACTCTGTAAAGTCTCTAATTTAAATCCAAACAGTGACTTCTTTTTTGGCCAGGCAGTGTATATATTTATGTAAAATTTGGTACTGTCTTCAGTGTCTTGTGTTGCTTGAAGTCCTAAAATCTATGTCAATTGACCAGTGGTCATCACAGTCAACATTTTAAGATAATTATGCATTATCTAAAACACATAAAGCTGCAAATTGGATTCCACGAGAACTCTATCCACAGCAAAGTGACCCATTACTCAACCTAACTGATTTTTCCACCAATCAGACACAGTAACTGCCTGTATGCTACTCTGATTGTCATGGTACCACCATGAAGCAGCACAGCACTCTGGGTAAAGTCTCGCAGCCCTTTCAGACTGTGATTTACATGTAGCGGTTTACAGGAAAGTCTTTCTAATGTTGTCGATGCTGTCTCCATTCATCTCCAATTGTTTTAACCACATGAATAGATGAGGTGCACTACAAAAACAACATCTATTTAATACAGCACAGCAAATAAAGAATCACCTTTTAAGAAAGCAGATTAACTTTATGTGCACGTAGGACCTACTACTATCTATTGTCCAAGCATCTTGGTATTCAAATTCCACTTAAAGTAGAAAATAGTGCAAATAAAATGCCAACAATTTATAGGCCTTTTTATTTGTAAGATGAGTATTCACAGACCTAGGGAAATTATATATACAATTATGAGGAAAAAAAACTGTAGCTAAACCAACATGCACTATATAAATCCTCAACCAAATGCAAACAATTGTATAAACATAGTATGCATGCAATAATAAGCCGAATGTATAAATACTTATATTAGCAAAAATAAACAGAGTTAGACATCATAGCTCTGGGATTGAAGCCAGAGCTTGATTTAGGACATAACGTTCCAGATACACACTATTAATATCATACTTGCAGAATCTGCATTATGCCTGTTAGTAGTGGACTGTGGAGCATTCACAATGAAGCTCTATGAGAGGCGTCTGGTTCTCTGTGCACTTGCTACTCACCAAACGCCTGTCATCGCCAAAACGGGTTTCAGTTCTGTTCCTCTGCGTTCAGCGAAGACCATCCGCGGTAAAAAGATGCACTTTATCGACGAAGATTTCTGCGTATAAATAAAAAAGTGTGTTTTCACTCGCATTAGACTCGGTAGAGAGCGCCGCGGATCTCAGACCTCTCTCTCTCTCTCTCTCTCTCTCTGCTGCTGCTCTTTTGCTTTGATGTGACGTAATGCGCCTCTCGCGATGACGTAATGCGGAATCTCTCCACTGAACACAGCCATCGGTGCTCTGCAGAAATGTTGAAAAATATTAGTAAAAATTAAAGTTTTTTTTCTTGTTGTATAATATATTATAGATTTCAAGAATATAGAAAAAACGGCTTGGGCAAAATGCTATGCGCAAATAATTTGTTTTTACAGATATATATTGTAATAATAATGTAGCCTATTTTAATTTGACACACACACACACACACACACACACATATATATATATATATATATATATATATATATATATATATATATATATATATATATATATATATATATATATATATATATATATATATATATACACACACACCGAAGAGTTCAGATGCAAAAGCCTCTAAATGCCATTTAAAAATTTCTTCTGAAAATGACTATTTTTATCAAGCTTGTATATTTAAGTTCAGTAATTTCACTTAAATGACAATTAATAGGTAATCTTCATTGCCATTTAAGTGAAATTACTGAACTTAAATATACAAGCTTGATAAAAATGGTCATTTTAGAAGAAAATTTCAAATGGCACTTAGAGGCTTTTGCATCTGAACTCTTCATATATAGGCCTACAAAGAAAAAAAACTTTTTTATGTACGTGTGTATATTATATTGCGATTAATCATATATGTGTGTAATTTTTTTGAGTGTTTTGCTTAATTTCCATGCTCTTGAGGCATTTCTTTGCATTCTTGCTTTTTTCCTTCTTTTTTTTTTATTTATTTTTTATTATTATTTTTTTGGCGCCGTGTGTCCTAAAACTTTTCATCACCCAGATCCGGAATACATTTAATACTTGACTGTATTTACCATTCAACATCCAAACCTCGACACCCTGAAAGGATTTTTTCACTTTCTCAGTTTTGTCTTTTGTGTCCGTGGTGAATGAAAGCCTTCCTGTTGCCTAGTAACCGCGCGCGCACGTTGAAAGCGGGGGCTGGAAACAAAGTATGAAACGGGCCGCGACGTGACACAATGCTGAGATATGTGTCAAAATTGATCATATCGCGTTTGATGGGTCAAAAATAAAATAAATATCATCCACGGTTGAACGTTCTGCGGTTTAGCGTGGAATAATGTAAGTATTGAGAGCGTGAATCACAGTCAAACCTGTTGTGTTTGCTGTAGTCAGCTGATATATGCGACTGTATTAACCTTATTTAACCTGGCGTTCATTACTAATTAACTTAAGATAACAGTATTTATTTAGTGTAGACTGTAGTTATAGAGCTGTTTTGCTTAATGTCTATGCCACAACACAAATCAGCCAATGTTTACCTAACATCTTTTAAAAATCAAAGTACCACTGTAATGCAATCTGATACCATTACTGTACCGCAACAGTACTTTGTGTGACTCAGCTTAGAAAAGCATTTGGTTTAGTGGTGACAAAGTGATCAATAGTTGTCTATTGATTCATTTAGTCATTGATTTTTGATTTTCATAGATTCTCCTTGAGAGATGCCTGACATAAAGTTACTCAAGTTTCCTTCAAGTGAAGAAGCATTCTTACCAGGTAAAATGTTATGTTGTTTATCAATGTTATTTGCTTAGCATGTAGTATAGAGGAATCAGGAGGATCATAATAAACATTCCCAAACCGTTCTGATTATAAAGTAGCAATATACGATAAGCCACAATAAGAAGTACATACATGCTGTAAAATTAGTCACAATGTGCTCCAAAAGTTCACTGTAAAAATAAACCGTACATTTTACGGTAAAAAACGGCAGCTGTGGTTGCCAGAACTTTACCGTTAAAAATACGGTAGGAACGTTAATGGTTTTACGGACTTAACTTAAAATTTACAGTAATAAACCGTATTTTATTTTCTGATAAAATGTTGATTTACCAACTTATTGACGTATTGATATCTGTTTTAGACCATTGTAATACACTGACAACCAACAATCATCACAGCAGTGATGAGAGTTACATGAGCAATCACAGCTCATCACAAATGATTACTAGTTGCACAGTGTCATTCACACAAACATTAAGCACCATCATGGTTACACACATGAAATTAAAAAATGCAATAAACATTAATTTAACAACATTAAATGTAACATAAATCCCTATTGTACATAACTGATTAGAAAAAACTATAAAACTATGAGGAACCATAGTTATTTCAACAAAAATACATAAAATGTGAAGTGTCTCACAGGGAATTGTGGGAATGTCAATTTACGGTTTTTCACTGTAAATTATACAATGATTTGTTCTTTTTCACTTTCAAAAACTGCAAATTTAACGGTTTTAACGGTTTTAACGATTTTACTGTAAAATAACATCAGTTATTTACCTGTATAGTTCGGAAACATTCTGTTAACCAATTAACAGTTTTGCACTGTAGCATTTTTACAGTATTTTACCGTTAAATCACGGTTATTTTTTACAGTGTATGTTGTTTCACTCAAAAATGCATCAGATTATGGACATAAAATGGGTTGTGCATGGCATTTCATGTTGATCTTAAAGTTATCATGAAATCAAAATGGATAATTCTTGTTTTTTTTGTTGGAATATTGCAGTATTTATAATAAATGATTTATCAGTTCACAATCTGCACATCATAATCTTTTTTTTTAATTCATGTGCACTTATAAACTTTAATCAAAATAACTTCCCCTCCTTTTTGCAACAACATCTCTTCTCTGATGATGACGTTTGTTTACTGGCGAGAGGGCGGGGAAACCTGTCACTCACATGAAGTCGACCAATAGCAAACCACAGCCATCCAATCAATTCCCCATGGAAAAAATCATAGTTTTTCAGTGTCTCAGTGTATATAGTGCAATGCTAGATCTTCTTGATCTCAGTGAGTTGTGTGTTTCAGAGCAGAGAAAGCTGCAGACGGTTTGCTCCAGTAGGCGTCGCAGCTGTGCTCTGGTTAACACTCCAACACCATGTGTGAACAAAGCAGTTTGTCACATCCAGGAACTGCAGACCAAACTGGAAAATTGGGGCCAGCAGGTAAAATCAAACATAACCAGATGAGGAACCTTATTATTTAATAAAGGGCATCATTGTATATGCAAACTAAGACCCAAACACAATTATGCAACGCCTAGATCAAAACCAATGCCACACAGATCAAGCTCACAGTTATATGGATTGAATCACATGTTATTTTTCTCTGCTCTCATATTACATAATGAATGAATAATGAATGTCTCTTGTCTTCTAGGGTGATAATGCTCAGCATGAAACTGCACATGAAAACAACCACAGCATCATTTGGAAGTGAGCCATAAAGCATTATAGATTTTCCACATCACATACATCAGTTTTAACCATTTCTCCAGTAAGATAGCACTTATGGTCAGCAGTCTTTATGGTTTAGACCCATTATACGGTATGTGGACTCTGACATATCATCAGAAAATAAATTAAAAAAATTTATAATTACCATTATTAAAACATTTTTGATGAAATAGTGTATTTTTCCTTTGTGTTTTTAGATGTGTTTCTACTGAAAGCAAAAATGCCGTACTAAACAAAAAGCTGCATATTGAAGGCATGGGGCTTTGTGTACAAGGTAATGACATTCTTCCATATAGTTAGTTTGCTTTGCTTTTTGGGGGTTTAAAAGACAACCAATATTCAGTTATATTATCAAAAAATGAAAAATATTGAGCTGAAATAATGACATTGCAACATCGACACTGTTATTGAACTAAATTGAATCAACACTGAACTGACTCGAGCGGGATAAGGACACTTGTTTTCTGCCGAGCTTCTTGTTGCTTGAATGAGATGAAAAATGGCGCTATTGTCTGCTATAAAGCTGCTTTACCACTTAAATTGAATTTGTTTCATAATTAAAGAATTTTACAGCATTAACACTGTTATCTTCCTGTTTTATTAATGTGAAGCTGCTTAGAATTAATCTGTATTGTACAGTATAAAGCGGCAAATAAATAAATGTGACTTGACATGAACAAAGTAGTAGCATGCCTCATCCCGTATCACTGTCCTACGGACATGACAACAGTATGGACAAGTGCATATTATGCTGGGAATTATTTGTTACTTGCTAACACTGAGTTTTTGAATATTAGTGTTTTGTGGTAATAATTTGGTCATTGTAAATAGATAGTGAGGTGTTGACTTCCCTCTGGATGGAGGCCGCAGATGTCCTGATGGAGGTGATGAGTTTGATTCGAGCGTCTTGAGTTGGATTGGAGAGACGCAGAGAAGGCTCTACAGGAAGAAAAGGAGAAAGCAAAGAAACTTTTAGAGAAACTGGAAAGTCTCCGTGTCTGGAAGCAGAATGAGTTTCCCGTTGTAATGCAGAAAGGTCAGACAATAGTTGTTTCAGTGAGGTCATAAAAGCTCTTCAAAACCAGATTAACCTTATTATTTCCTTTGTTGCAGTGTTTTTTGCATTACCGTAACTAAAACAATAAATACTAAAATAATTTACATTAATTAAAATAAAATCAACTATTAATAGAAATAAAATAGCACAATTTCACATTTTCGTTTAGTTTAAGATGAAGTACTGAAATGACTAAAACTGAAAGTGAAAAAAAAGTATAAACCCTTATAATGAAATTATTAATACTAAAATGAAAACATAAAATGTAAAAATAAAATAGTACTAAAGTACTTAGTAATGATCCTAAAATAACTGCTTTGTTGACATATTTCCAGTGAAAAGAGGAGGATGGAACAGCACATATTGAAGGCATCCTTGCTTTATTTTTGTTTTTGAAATAGCCATTAGGCTTTATTTTTAGGGGGAGGAGATTGTTTATTTATATTCATATTTAATATAGCATTTTTAACCCTAAAAAAAATAGTTTTGATTTATTTAAAAAAAATACTTCCCTTGATCTGTAGCGGTACAAGACTTGGCTACTTTTCCTAAGTTTGCCTCCTGAACACACAATTTTTTTGACTCAGTTCTACAATGTTAAGTGGGTGAAAAAACTCCTTAATCTTGTATTTGGGTCAAAAAATGGGCATCAATAGAAATTAATGGGAAAAACTGTAATTTAGAGCATTCTAAAATAAGCAAAAATAAGAACACCAGGTGACAGCAAAGTCACTTCATTTTTAGGTTTTAGCTCTGAAGAACTTATTGGAATGAAATTTTAATATAGTTTAAAAAAAATAAAACATTAAAATAAGTATAATTTACATAGAAAATATGGTACTTTTTGAAAGTAAATAAATTCAAAAATACCCCCAAAATAATAAAAAACACCATAAATGGATAGACAAAACTTTATCGAAGACAGTGATATAACATTTATAATAAATAAAAATTAGGATCACACCTGAGTCCTCTATGCCCACATTTGTCCACAATTACAGGATTAAGGGCAATAAAGTGAGAATTCGGTTTTAGGGGTCATACACATTTTGGTCCATTTTCCAGGAAGAGCAAGACTGTACATTTTAAATGTGTGTATATGATAAAAACGGTTATTTTGTCAATTTGTTACTTTTACAAGTTACTGGAAGTTACTTTTTTAATGGAAAGTAATGTGTTATGCTACTTTTGCGTTATGTTTCTCACCTGGGCTGCGCTTGCTTGTTTGTTTTAAGAAAAACGTTATAATTTTGTCAAGTGTAAAGAAAGACCGAAGTGAAATGAATAAGCCTCAGACTGAAGGAAATGCAAATTCACACCTGTCCAGTAGAGGGCGCAGCTCAAACAAACTTCTATTCTTGGATCACAGAAGAATAAAGTTTAACACTCTTAATTCAGCATTAAAAACAAAAAAATTAAACACACATGTGATGTTCATCTAAAGTCATTTTTGCTTATTAGTATGGTTGAATTGGATCATTCGAAGGTCAGTAACTATGATATAGGTTAATAAATTGAGATTAAATACATAAAATATATTTGCGTTATTTAACATTTAATTATTGCAGGTCTGTGTAGTATTCTGAGTTTGCGTTTCTCTGTTTTGATTCATTTTGAGGAATACTGAATGTGTTTTTGTGCAAGTGAGATGAGTAAATGCCTAAAACTACAATAACATCACGTTTACACCACACACACATGACGTCTCTCTGCGCAAAAGTGCTTTTAAAAATATATTTTGTTTTAAATTTAAAACGCAATGCGTTACTTTATTAGTTCCTTGAAAAGTAATCTGATTACATAACATGGGGGTTTAATGCGTGACCCCCAACACTGTTTAATAGTGAACAAGCATATAGATGACCTCAAGCTAACAGAGATGGACTAAAAGCAACAAAACTTTATGCTATAGGGTCTTTTAAAGAGTTTATCTTCCAAAATAATGTTTTTTCTGCCCCATTCCTGACTTTTCGCATTGGTCTGTCTTATATTTGCACCGTCAGAGCGTGAAGCCCACAGCACAGACATTGCCGAGCTGACGTGGCAACTGAAGATGAGGAGAGATCAGCTGCCGCAGGTGAGAGACAGACTGACCAACACAGAGGTGCTGAACCGACGTCTGAAGGAGGATATTCGATTTCATGAGGAAACACGGCCCGCTCGTGAACGAGAGACTCCAGCTGGAGACTGAAATCATGAAGCAGATCCGAACAGCACAAAGTGAGGTGTGTTTACCGCGCTGCCTGTTTGTTGGCTTGTTTGGAAGACCTGAAATCAATAAGACAACCAAAGAAGGGATGTCGGTCTAACTAAAAGAGCGCAACAGTGACCACTCACTTTTTCAGGGCTCGTTTTTTTCTCGTTTATTTTATTTTGTATTTATTAGAATTTTTCAATAAAGAGTGCTAAGCATTTAGATGTAAAGTGTTCTTTTATATGTAAAATATTTTTTATTTTTTATTATTTATTTACTATTAGTATTTATTAATATTTTGAAATTGTATTCATATATATATATATATATATATATATATATATATATATATATACATACATTTTTAATACATTTTCATTGTATTTTCATTTTTAAGTTTTAGCAATTTTGTCTTGTTTTTGTCATTTTTATTAGATTTTTAATAATGTTTGTATTTCTTTTTAAAATGTGTATTTAGTTTTTTGTATTTCATTTTCTATGTTTAAGTTTTTATCTTATATTTATAATTTATTTTTATTTCATTTAACTTAAAATTTTTAATGATTTTGAATAGTTTTAGTTTTGGTTTACAGTACAATGATAACACTGACAGTACAAACTAAAAATTTTGACAGTAAGTCCCAGATTATGATAATAAAATACAATATATTTGTAGTTTTTCCCTAAATATAAAAAAAAAAGAAAAAAGTTTTTTAAGAGTGTATAATGATCACACGATTTGTAATGCCCATTTCCATGGTAACCACAACTTAACTGATTGGTGGAATCGTTTCCCAAGACTTCACAGGAAATATATGTATATATATATATATATATATATATACATATATATATATATATACACATATATATATATATATATATATATATATATATATATATATATATATATATATATATATATATATATATATTAGGGCTGTCAAATGATTAATCATGATTAATCACATCCAAAATAAAAGTTTTTATTTACATGATATATGTGGGTGCACTGTGTATAATTATTTTATATATATAAATACACACACATGCTTGTATATATTTAAGAAATATTTACATGTATATACTGTAAATAGATTTATATATAATTTATATTATATGTAAATATTTTATATATAAATAATATTTTTATCTTAATTATACATGCATATGTGTGTGCATTTATATATATACAAAATAATTATATACAGTGCATCCACATGTATCATGTAAACAAAAACTTTTATTTTGGATGTGATTAATCGTGATTAATCATCTGACAGCCCTAATATATATATATATATATATATATATATATATATATATATGTATATATATATATGTATATATATATATATATATATATATATATATATATATATATATATATATATATATATATATATATATATATATATATATAATTTTAGGTTGAAATAATACTGACTTAATATTACTACAGAAGCTTATTAAACCGCCAAACAACCTCTGAGCTCATGGTCTGTTTTGGGAGATTTTCTCTGGAAACGAGATCTGTTATGAAGTATGAAAGATCTTTTTTTACAGACTATGCCATGTTTCCATGATAAACATGATTGTCTGACTATTACATTTTTTCATAAACATGTTTCTCTAGGCCATTGAGACGTTTCAAACATCTCCCACAAGCTAAAGGGTCTTCAGCAGGACCTTAAAAATGAGGAATTCAAAGCAGACATTGAGAACGAAGAAATGAACAAAGAAATCGAAACAATCCGAAATCAACTAAGTGACAAACTGTGAGTCTGTTTTCGTCATTAATACACTGACATCAGGCCTGTATTTTATTTCAGTACACGCGTGTTATATCAGTCCAGACAGAAGGTGTCACTAAAATGCTGTTCTCTCCATCTTTCACAATTTAATTCCAATCCATCACTTTGTGGGCAGGTTATAATATCAATATCAAAAATATGTTATGCAAAATCAACCATTTTATAACATATTCCACTGATCTAAGACACAATCAAACAATTGGTGTCATTTATAGAGTAGCTGCGGCCCTCCGTCTGCAGTATATCGAGTAAAGTTGATTACAGGGGAATGACACAATTTCTCTTTCTCTGCTTACAGGAGTGATTTACGCCAGCTGCAGTCACAGTGTGAGGTGTTTCACAGAAAAATTAAAGAGTCAGTAGAAAAACTAACATTGAGAAACGGCCAAATCCAAGCCTTGGTGAAAGAGACACACCAGTTCGAGAGGAAGGAAACAGACGTAAATGATGAAGTCAGTATTCATTTACAATACGTTCACCTGACAACTTATTTGAATTAAAATATAATGAAGGCATTGTGAATTTTTTAGAATATTCTTTTTTTTTTTTTAGGTGTCACACTTTTATTATAAGTATTTTTAAATTGCCATTTACAGCATTGTGAGCACAAAATGTTTTGCCGAACCAGCCTAAAAAATATGTCGTTTTAATATCTATGAAGGTGTGTTGTGTTTTTTTTTTTTTTTTTTTTTTTTATAAGAATATTAATTTATTCAAAAACATTTGTATGCTTTATTTTATAAACCAGTTCACTGAATTTTTTAGAATATTCATTTTTTTTAGGTGTCACACTTTTATTATAAGTATTTTTAAATTGCCATTTACAGCATTGTGAGCACAAAATGTTTTGCCAAACCAGCCTAAAAAATATGTCGTTTTAATATCTATGAAGGTGTGTTGTGGTTTTTTTTTTTTTTTTTAAGAATATTAATTTATTCAAAAACATTTTTTATGCTTTATTTTATAAACTAGTTCACTGAATTTTTTAGAATATAATTTTTTTTTTTTTAGATGTCACACTTTTATTATAAGTATTTTTAAATTGCCATTTACAGCAATGTGAGCACAAAATGTTTTGCCGAACCAGCCTAAAAAATATGTCGTTTTAATATCTATGAAGGTGTGGTGTGTTTTTTTTTTAAGAATATTAATTTATTCAAAAACATTTTTTATGCTTTATTTTATAAACTAGTTCACTGAAAGAGCTTTTGTTCATTTTGGATTCCAAATATTACTTTTATATATTTTACACTTACACTTTTTCTCAGGTCAGAACATTCAAAGCAGAAATCGTTGAAAAAGAAGAGATATTGATGATAAAGAATAAGGAAGTCATGCAGCTTCAAAACCAAATACGAACATCCGTAAGTATAACAGCCTGTTGGAGACACAGCTTGTTATTTTAGATGATATAAATCAGAGGTGAAATGATATGTCGTGTTGGAGATGTCAACCCTCACGTCCTCTGGAGGGCAGGAAAGGCCCACGATTCCTTGCACCGATCTGCCGTGTTTGTTCTCTTAGAGCCTCCATTTTGTCTAAGCCCTGATTTCACAATTACACAACGCTTGAGTGAATGAGCCGCAGAGCGCTCAGTTGTTTCTTTCGCAGTTTGCTCATTCCTTTTTAATTTGTATTTCCTGCATTTTTGATGGTGTTCTGCCAAACCTGAGTTTGAAAACTTTCCAGGAAACTTAGTTTGACCATAGGTGGTGCTATGTGATTTTTTTTAGTTTTCATGAATGTTTGACACATTATAGTTTTGAAATATGAAAATGAATTGAAAATAAGTTTATGCTTATGTTCTAGAAGAATTAGTGTGTCAGTGTGTGTGTGTGTGCACTAAAAAGCAGTTATATGATATGTGATCGATGATCTTCTATGTGGTTGGCTTTAAAGGGATAGTTCACTTTTGAAATACATTTTTGGTATGTTTTATCTTACCTCAAAGGCATCCAAGATGTAGGCGTCTTCTGTTTCCGCAGTAGTTTCAATTTTGATATTTTTAGGTCAAACCGTTCTTGTCTGTCAGTCATATAATGGAGGTCTATGGTCACCACCTCAAAGAGCATGCACAGAGAAGTCCAAATTAAACATGATTTAATGACTCGTACATGTAAGTACACATTGATGGACTAAGACATCGAAACGAGCGGTTTGTGTGAGAAAACGAACAGTATTTATATCATTTTACCTCTTGTAAACACAGCCACGTCCAAGTGATCTGAGGGCGCGAGGTAAACAAGAGGTAAAAACGATATAAATACTGTTCATTTACTCACACAAACCACTCGTTTTGTGTCTTAGTCCATCAATGTGTACTTACATTTACGAGTCATTAAATCATGTTTAATTTGGACTTGTCTGTGCATGCTCTTTGAGGTGGTGACCATAGACCTCCATTATATGACTGACAGACAAGAACGGTTTGACCTAAAAATATAAAAATTGAAACTACTGCGGACTACTTTTGGATGCCCTTGAGGTAAGCTAAAATATACCAAAAATGTATTTCAAAGTGAACTATCCCTTTAAACAAAGACTTTACAATGGCATATAAAGCTACTAAAAATAATGGGCATTACTGTGTTTATCAGAAACTTGAAGGTGACGAAAAGTTGTCTGAATTGAATGCAATCTCACGCCAAAAGCAACATGACTTATCAACACTGCGAGACAAAAACAAAGAGCTAACCTTGGAAATGGAAGACTTCAAGAGAAAGACCTACGAAAGGTTTGTCCCATAAACCTCAGATGACATTTTATTTTGAATTAAAATGATATTCTTGGATACAAGTAATATGTCACTAATAATTAGCTGTATATTTTAATAATTAACAGAAAATAGCCAAGCCTGCATTTATTTCATAGTAAAAGTCCGAATACAATATGCTATTGTAAAATTCCTATTTTATAGCACAGTAGTATTATAAAAATCTAGTAAACTGCAAGAAACAGTATACTCAATATAAAGTCTATACAGTTCATGCACACAGAAAGGTCAAGCACAATAACCTAATTTTATTGGTCAACAACAAGATTTTTCATTAAACTGCAATAACTGAAATTGATACGAATGAAAAACAGTTCGTTGTTGTTACTTCCCCTAAATTGTCCATGGTACGGAAACGACAAATGACGTTGCCTCATATGAAGACCATAAGATCTATGAAGACCATATGTTTGCACACACAAGCCAACAGTTTTGCTCCTGTGTTGCCGTTTAGTTGAAACTCTACAGTAACACATCATGAGAAACTATGATATCTGGATAGTAATTCTTCCCAACTTCAACTTATGGATCAACATCACATTCCGCGTTGGAGATGGAGACTCAAATGACAACACTATGAGAAATGTGCTGGAGATGTCTTGTGGTTCATTGGTCTGTTGTGTGAGTGTTGGATTCTTTAATTATCAACACAGAATCTGTGTTCCGCAGATCATGTCATGAAATCATGCAACAACTCTAATTCCACTTCATTAAAAATGTGTAGGTGTGTGTGAAAATTAAAATGCTGTGAAGCAGCACAACCGCATGAACTAATACAATGATTCTCAACCGGTTTTCCGATATTTTACATTGGACATCAAGGGCCAACCCAGTAGTACCAAAATTATTAAGCGTTCAAAAGATACCATATCAACTTTATATTGCAATATGGAAGTAAGTTATTTTCTATGAATGTGCAAGACTTCATTAGCCGCTATAAGTAAATAACTAGGAAGATTTTGCGCTACAAACCAGTGTGATTTGGTTTCTGTGATTACAAATACCAAATGCTAGTTTGCAATATCAGGACTAAAAAATGGATGACAACCGGAAGCCTTGCATATTCAAGTTCCAAATGACCGGACTTAGTTAGATAATCAAACATTGAAATGCATGGATATTACCATGAGCTATAGGCCAAATTATATGCAATAAACTGTGGGTGAGTCTGTATATATATATATATGTATATATATATATATATATATATATATATATAGGGCTGTCAAACGATTAATCGTGATTAATCGCATCCAAAATAAAAGTTTGTGTTTACATAATATATGTGGGTGCCCTGTGTATAATTCTTTTATATATATATTAATTAAAAATAAATATAAATATTTTATATATAAATAATATTTTGTTTCTTAAATATACATGCATGTGTGTGTATATATATATATATATATATATATATATATATATATATATATATATATATATATACAAAATTAATTATACACAGTGCACACATATATATTATGTAAACACAAACTTTTATTTTGGATGCGATTAAGCGCGATTTTATATATATATATATAAATGTAAAAATAAATATAAATATTTTATACATAATAATTATTTTTCTTAAATATACATGCATGTGTGTGTATTTATATAATATATATACAAAATTAATTATACACAGTGCACACATATATATTATGTAAACACAAACTTTTATTTTGGATGCGATTAATTGCAATTTTATATATATATATATATAAATGAAAAATAAATATAAATATTTTATATATAAATATATTTTTTTCTTAAATATACATGCATGTGTGTGTATTTATATATATATACAAAATTAATTATACACAGTGCACACATATATATTATGTAAACACAAACTTTTATTTTGCATGCGATTAATTGTGATTTTATATATATATAAATGAAAAATAAATATAAATATTTTATATATAAATAATATTTTTTTCTTAAATATACATGCATGTGTGTGTATTTATATATATACAAAATTAATTATACACAGTGCACCCACATATATTATGTAAACACAAACTTTTATTTTGGATGCGATTAATCGTTTGACAGCCCTAATATATATATATTATAATTTATATTTAGCAACATTTTCAGCTGTTGTAAAGTTGTTCAGAGTTGCATTTTCTTACGTTTTAATGTAAGTGATAGTAAATATTAGATCTTTAGAAGCTTTCTAACTAAATGAAAGCTTGATTCTTGTCTAATTTGAATGCTGTAGTTGCATTATGCATTATGAACTAAACTAAGTTCTAGATTTTGGTAAATCATTGTGTCATATTATAACTATTCCAGTAATGAATCTATGATTTGACACATCAGTTGGATGTCACATATTCGTGGCTGTTTCATTTTAGTTGTGAAATTAGCTGAATGCTGTGTAAGCATTCTTTCTGTGAGCCGGCTGTACAGTACATCGTGTGTGGATCTCAAGGGACAGACTATGTTTTATGATGTTGTTCCAGCAAACAGGCAGTGAAACAGTTACTGATGGATCACAAGCTCATCCTGCATAAGATCAGTGTGAGTGAGAAGCAGTGGAAACTGTCTAAAGACGAACTCGACAGTGTGTCCGCCGAACATTCAGACACCAAAGCCAAGCTGGACCAGCTGGAGCACCAAACCTTTCTGGAGGAGTTGAGGAACAGGGTAAGAGGACACATGCAGCATGCAGATCTAAAGATGAGCTCATGAGCATCAAGAACAGCGTTCTCAGAAAGAGTCCAGATCCAAAAATACAGATTCTGTATTCTGCATGCTGTTTTTTCCCATTGAAAAGTAATGCCTTTTTAGAAATGTTTTAACAGCCGAGTTTTGAGCCTCCTCAAAATTCTGTGTAAAGATGTAATGCGGCATAAAAGCCAGACTAACTCATGCCTGCTTTGACCCACCTCATATCAGCACCTAGTCTCAAAGAACAATATTTGCTCAATAATTGCTGTGTACATTTTTCAATTCAATTCAAATTTATTTGTATAGCGCTTTTCACAATACATATTGTTTCAAAGCAGCTTTACAGAAAGTGCATTTCAGAAATATACATGGAACATTTAGTTAATCATGTAATAAAAATGCATTTATGCCACCTCTAAGCAGGATTAAACAGTTACCTATAGTAAATGACACTTCAGGGCTTTTGTGCCACCAAGCAGTGCAAATTTGCTTCAAAAAAGATAAAAAAAAGTACTTTTACATGTGTAACAGGGTTAAAAAGAACATTTTATTTAAAGTATATAAAATGAGGCATTTGGCTGTATTTATTGTTTCCAAAAAAGAGATAAATTCAAGCTGAACCCCATTTGAGAGTGTCCTTCCACATGCTCTATATTGAGCAACAGACCTAAATATAAATTATTATTCCCTGAAAGTCTTTTATCGGCTGTAGCTTTTATCCTTTTGTGTTTATAGAGAATTATGGTCACTTTTGAGCTGTCTTTGGATTTAGTTTTTGTCTTGTTTTTGCTGATGTTTGATGTCTTTATTTTTGGGTGAGGCAGAAACAGATAGACAAAATGAAGACGCTGGTAATGACTGAAAGGACCACAATAGATATTCTCCAGGTAAAACCTGACTTGCCTAATTAATACATCTTTTGATTATGAAATAAATTAATAATAAACTAGATTGCACTAGTTTGTGTGTACTGTTTATGTTTGGTATCGATATATTGTAATTGATGACATGTTTTACGTTCAGGGAAATATGAACACAGAGGCAGCTGAATATAATCGTGAACAGACAGACTGTGAGAGGGTGAATGAGGAACTGCAGAAAAAGTATGACAGTGCTTTATCTACAACCTCTCATCTAGAGACAAAGGTGGAGCAACTGAGACGGACGTATACAGAGAAATCTGAGGTACATCTGATCAGCATTGAATAAATGTCACTGGATTGTCTTGTCGGTAACACTTTACTCTGAAGGGGTGTGCATAAGACTAACATGACACCTTCATAATCATGACATGACATAAATATGAAGGTTTATGCATATTTGTGACAACTGTCATTAAGTGTCATTCGCTCAGTTATGACATTTTTAATGCAAATATGACATTGTTTGAGATGTCTTTATGACACCTTGACATAAACCAATACATCATAACCTGTTAGTATCTTTGACATGACAACTTGACATTAAGACAACACAACCTGTCATAAACATGACATAGCAGATTAATTATCAAACTTAAAGCTACACTGTGTAACTCTTTTAGTTTATTCTTAGCTAAAAACACTTAGTTCTTTCAAAAATATATGTGCTCATTAATGTATATTTACTTCGTTCAAGTAATAAAGTATTCTCATGAGTGTATAATATGCCATTAAAAATACATACGGGTAAGGGGTTCTAATGTTCGCCCTTCCATCTTAAAAGTACATTTGCCAAAGAGGGACATACCCGTTAATTCAAGCTTCGCCTTTCGCGTTTACGTCTGAGTTAACACTCATGGACGAGGTCGAACTGGAAGCCATGTTAATCTTGGACTACACTGGCCACCTGTAGGAGTTAAAACGAAATCAGAATTGAGAGGAACAGAAACTAATATTCACTGGATGGTCATATACCTTTTCACCACTAGATGGGGTAAAAATCACACAGTGTAGCTTTAAGAAACCACCTAGCTTTATTGGTTAACATTACATTAAACGGTCAGGCGGTTTGTTTTGACATTGACTGTAATGAAGCCATTATAACTTTTTAATGACAAATTCAATTAGTACCACTGTAGTTGAGGCAGAGAGTGTCTAATTGAAGAGAATTGGCACTGGCTGGTTATTTCCGGGTTCTGGACTGGCTGCAGTAACACGTCTCTGTCCATGCGGGGCGCTCGCGGTCGAGTGCAGAATGAATGGGAGTCAATGGGGCTTCACCCCCAGAAATTCACTTTTCTCAGGATGTAATTTTTTGTCAAGTAATTTGAAAGTTGCATTCAAAAGGGAGGGCTAAGATAATACACTTGCATTTTTAAGTTCACTTATCTGTTCTAAAAATCCGTTCAAAAATGTGATGATGTCACACAATAGCAGAATGCTAGCGTGTTCCGGCCAACAACGGCCTAACCTGTAAGAAATCAAAAGGACATAAGTACTCGTTCATTCGACTTTTGGCCTATAATCTATATTGAACTTGCGAATCAACAATAAAATCTATGTTAATTTAACGACAAGCAGGTGAAAGGGACACATTTAGCCGTTTAGCCCCATAGACTCCCATTCATTCTGCTCTCGCCCGTGATCACCTCCAGTGGAATTCTAATGGAACTGCAACCAAGATCATACACAATGGGGCTAATAGGAAGTGCCAAGGCTCTCCGTTAGACGGGCTCTGGTTGAGGTCACGAGAAATATTCATGACACAGTTATAATGCCTCATGATAGCCAATGTAAAAGCCAACCACATGACAGTTTAACTTCATTTTATGTCAAGTTGTCATGACAAAGACACTGACAGGTTATGATGTCATGGTTTATGTCAAGATGTCATAACAAAGACATCTTAAACAATGTCATATTTGCATTAAAAATGTCATTATTGAGCGAAAGACACTTAATGAGAGTTGTCATAAACATGCATACACCTTATTTCATATTCAAGACATGTCATGTCATTATTATGGAAGTGTCATGCCAGTATTATGCACACCCCTTCAAGTAAAGTGTTACTGGATTGGCTTATTTCAAGTTTAAATTTCATGTTTTGCTACTTGCAAAGTAAATTTCACAATTGCAAAGTAAGTGGAAATGTACTGAGAAAGTTTTACAGTTTTAAGTTTGCATAAGGATGTTTTTTCTCTTTATATATAAACTATTTGATTATTTTCTCAGACAGTTGAAAGGTTAAAAGCAAAACTCAGTGACCTACAAACTGCACACAGAAGCCTCTCTGACGATTTTGAAGAAAAAAAGAAACGCCAGCAGGAATGTTTGGATTCTGTGAAGGTGAAAATAAAATTATACTTGATTTATTCAACAATATGAGATATTTATGTGATAAATATGTTACATATCCAATGATATTGCAGATTTGTACTTTTTATTCATTCAATGATGGTATCTTTATTTATTTGCTGTTAGGAAAAACTTAGTGTGGTCTTATTGAGGTATGAGGAGATTTCAAATCGGATCAAGGAGTTTGACCTGAAGTCTAAAGAGTTAAATCAAGAATTAGACATGATGGAGCAAACCATCAGCACTATGCCAGACGTTATAGAGGAGCTACAGTAAGAAATACACATAAATTGTTGTGTGTGTGTACACAAATTTTTATACATTAGAATTTATTTGTTGTTTGTTTCAGGTGTTTGTCAAACACGTTGGCATTCAAACATGGGACAGCCACAGTAGTGATGGGTCATGTGATAAAGGATATAGCGTCCTGGGAACAGAGGAAGTCTCAACACGCACAGATTCATTCAGCGCTGTTCACTCAACGCCAGGCTGTCGTGAAGGACACACAGGTTAAGAACCCTTTCTGTCATATTTACATTTATGTCAAGAGGCTTCCTATAAGGTCTAGATCAGCTTTTCTATTTAAATACGTGCTATAATCCAGGTTAACAAATGTTTTCTTTACATATCAGACAACAGATCAGCTGAAGCTGAATGAGCATGAGTGCATTTGATTGGTTAGGGGATTTGATGTGCTCCAATCACCATTCAAGCTGAAATTACCTTTATAAATATTTAAATGTCCTTTGTATTAAGATGTACTGTGTACATTTTTATGCCAAATGATAAATTCCAAATATTAATGCAGACATTGGGAACAAAACATATTTAACAGAAAATCATTTTGTCCATTATTATCCACAGTACTGTTAGCTGGTACACAAACATTTTCATTAGTTTAGAAAAACATTAGGTAACGCTTTAGATTACAGCCCGAAAAGTACTGCGTAATTAAAGCGATTTTACAGCATAACCTTAGGTAATTATAGTGTACCTATAACGTACTTACAATATAGGTATAAGAGAACAATATTTTGTTATAGGTTAAACTATAATATATGGGGAATAAATGGGTAACATATACAAATATTTATACTGTAAGTATAATAGAACTAATTCTACTTTTATGATGTAACAATCTTACATTTGGGAGCAATTTAGCAAGAACATACCTTTTTGAAATAATGGTGAACCAGTACATACTGTATAGGCTTTTTAAAAATTACAGGGTACATATGTATGCATTTATAAAGTAATCTTTTTAACAAAAGTGCACTGAAAAAAAAAAGGTGCTTGTTACCCTCTTGTTTCATGTAGTTACAGGGTAAGTGTGACATTGCGGGCTGTAAATTAAAGTGGTGTTTGTTACCCTCTTGTTCCATGTAGTTACAGGGTAACTACAATAAAAATGCATACACGATATCCCTGATTCAGAAACCTTTATTTATTATACAAGCACCACTTACCCTGTAACCAGATATATTTCCCAGTATATTTAAAAAATTGCAATAGTCTTAGCTTTTCTTGCATTGAAACATGGTATAGCCCAAACTTTAATCTGCACTTTTGCTATCAATTTTTTTTATCTAGGCCTATTTGTATATATCTATATCTAATCTTTATATCTATTTTTTAGTATAAATGCATAGATATGTACCCTGTCATTTTTAAAAAGCCTATACAGTATGTATTGCTTTGGTACACAATTATTACAAAAAGGTACGCAGTGTATGTTCTCGCTAAATTGCTCCCAAAGGTAAAATTGTATCATAATAGAATAAGTACCCCTTAATTCTATAATACTTACAGTATAAATATTTCTTTTAATTTCTCCTGGTTGTTCACTTTATTCCCCAAACTTTACATATTTTTCCCTTATCCTTACATGTAAGTACTTTATAAATGTTCACAAAACCTTCAAAGTTTAGAGACTATTAGTTCATGCTGTTCATCATAGGTTGATTTTATTTTAAAAAAATGTCATGAATAAGATTTTAATAATTTTTTCACAGCATTGCATTTATTTTGTGAGATAGACTGGTCTTAATGTTAATGTTACACAGTAAAATTAATGGTGTTATGCTATTTTAGCTTTAAAAATAATAAAATTTGTCCATATCAAGAGTACAAATTAATTTACTTTCACATTTATAAATACATTTTCCAATTAAAATGCCTTTCCTGGACCAAATGGGATTGTGTCTAAGTGTTGAACTTGATCACTTGTGACCAACCCTCACAAAGGTTTCAACAGTTTCAGAGGATTCGTAAAGATTTTTACATCCTTGAAGTTGTACATATGAAAAATAGTTTATGTTTTAAAATGTTTCTGTGATGATCACAATTTAAAGGGCCATCTCAGTGTTTTTAATCTGAAGTAGGGCGATTTGTTTAGTGTGTGTGTAATAACCATCCTATGCACCTTTGCTCTGGAATATCCGACACCTCTGCTAACATTCCCTGTACTAATTTGATGAAAGCTCTTCTAATTTTGTGTCAGAGATAATATGTTATGTTTTGCATGAAACCCACGTATTATCACTTCATTTTCGGAGGAAAAAAGCTATTTATTGGGGGGAGTTGAGATTCGGGATTATGGCCTCAGTCAGAGCCCGGCGTCTGATGAAAGTCTCACATGGCTTATCTAATGTGAAATCGCCATGTGGTATATAGTTTCATTAAACGGTGATCAAGAATGCATTAGTTCAAAACAAGAAAAGGCAATGGGGCTTAATCCGCCATGCACGCAGAAGCAGCAAACTCCAAACAAGTTGTTGGTGCGAGACAGGAGCCGAATTAAAAGTCCTCCCTCATAGAGCCAGTCTGCCATTAACTTGCTGCAGGGCAGCAGAGCAGAGAGTCTCTTTAGACTTCTCACAGGAAACAATAAAGCGGCACAAAGATTCATCGCCCAACAGACACATTTTGACTTTTAACACTTCGAACGATGAGAGGCTGTGTCACAATTGGTTGACCTGAGGCGCATTGTTGCGACGTCACAGTCATGAGATGTTAATGAAGACGGGAAACATGGATAGTGACAACACTAGATGACGACCAGAGTGTCGTGTGTTTTAGATGAGAGGGGACGCTCTTATTAGGAAGAGGCTTTTTTATAGTCTACACAGAATTTTCTTGTTTTTTCCATCATCAGGATTTTATTCTGTATAATTTATCCTTGTTGAAAGCAAAACTCTATTGAAGCAAGTATGACAAATAAAATCCTAATTGTGACTTTTAAAGAAATAAAGTGGCTTTATGTCTTTACAAAGCTTAATTTGCAATTTCATATCTAACAGTTACAACTTTTTTCTCGTGATTGCAACTTTTTTTCATATATAAATTAGGGCTGTCAAACGATTAATTGCATCCAAAATAAAAGTTTGTGTTTGCATAATATATGTGGGTGCACTGTGTATAATTATATATATATATATATATATATATATATATATATATATATATATATATATATATATATATATATATATACACACACATATTCTTGTATATATTTAAGAAATATTTTCATGTATATATGAAGAGTTCAGATGCAAAAGCCTCTAAGTGCCATTTGAAATTTTCTTCTAAAATGATCATTTTTATCAAGCTTGTATATTAAAGTTCAGTAATTTCACTTAAATGGCAATGAAGATTACCTATTAATTGTCATTTAAGTGAATATACTGAACTTAAATATACAAGCTTGATAAAAATGGTCATTTTAGAAGAAAATTTCAAATGGCATTTAGAGGCTTTTGCATCTGAACTCTTCTTATGGATTTATATATAATATATATTATATATGGTAATATGGGGATATTGTGGGGATATTTTAAATCCAATGGCTGGCCATTGTATTAAATAACTGGCCTTTAAAAATAAAAATCTGCCTGACTCTATGGGAATTTAACATAGGGGTGTCCTGACCTATGCACCCTCTATTTTAAGGAAGAACATTTTTTTATTTATGATGCTGTACATTATTCATTCACAAAGAAAATTGGTGTCCTTAAAGGTTGGATTTTTCCTATTTTTTTTTAATTAAGGCATTAAGATCAATTTCCAAAAGATTATTTTTTATTCCTCTTTTTAGGCAACTTTAGCATGGGTGTCCTAACTTATTCACATCACTATATATATATATATATATATATATATATATATATATATATATATATATATATATATATATATATATATAAGTGAAATTATCTGAACTTAAATATAAAAGCTTGATAAAAATGATCATTTTAGAAGAAAATTTCAAATGGCACTTAGAGGCTTTTGCATCTGAACTCTTCATATATACATAAATAAAACAGCAACAGATTCATAAGCCATCTGCATGTGTGTTCCCTTGGGAATCAATACCATGACCTTGCCATGACCTTGGCTCCATTAAGGTCAATGTCAAATTTACATTTACAAATGTGTTGACAACCCCATTTTACTTCCATGGTGAAACTGCATATTAAATAAAAAGAAGCGGTGACTTTTTACATAGAGATTATCTTCTATGGAAAAACTAGCACCAATTAATTGAGCTCACTAATACACGGAATGAATAAAACACGTATAAATCCGCTTTTTGCATTGACTTGCAGCACGGATTATAATCTTGACAATGGTAACCATTTAAATAGTTGTGCATTTCCTTGCAGTTGAGATGCGGTAAATGTAACTCACACTTATGGACACACTCCACTGTGACTTCCACACAAGCTGAAGTGAGGTTTTTCTCTTTCCCCTCATCATATTCTCATGTAGCTTGTTTACTTGATGAAGTCAGACGCTCAGTGAGTAGAAAAGCAGTAGGATGCAAAGTGCAGACACCATCAGTTTCTTATGGCCAATGAAGTGTAATTTGTCCCATTTACATTTCAGAGGTGCATCAGACGGGTTTTGTCAGCACTGCATGCAGTAATTAAGCTTTAAATCAATAGCCGGCATTTGTCATGTTTACTGCCACTCTCTGTGCTGGGTTAAACTCATCAGTTTAGCGCTGGTCGTTTTACTGCCCAGCCACACTTCATTATTCCTTATTCCCAGGTAGAGCAGAAAATGTTCTTCTCTTTCTCTCTTCATCTTTCTTCTCATTGCTCTCTCTCTCCTTTCTCTACGTATACGATGCTGACACAGGGTTGTGGAGACAAGCAAATCAGACAGTTATTTATTGTAATTTGTACATACTTCCTCAAGTGCTAGGATGATTACGCGAGTTACTGTATTCCAATAGGTTTTCTTTCACCATTTGAGTGTAAAGCAAATCAAAATGCAAACAAATATGCAAACGCTGTAGACACAAGATACAGTTGCAAAAAGGAACCATAAATGTACACAAATGTGTAAAAAAAATTCCCTTGGAATTTGCTAGTAAATTTCACAATTAATTGTAAAGAAACTTGCGATTAATCACGATTAATCGCATCCAAAATAAAAGTTTGTGTTTACATAATATATGTGGGTGCACTGTGTATAAATATTTTGTATGTATACACGCACATGCATGTATATTTAAGAAAAAAAATATTTATATAAAAATATTTATATAATTTTTTTTTTATATTTCCTGAAACGATGCTGACACAGGGTTGTGGAGACAAGCAAATCAGACAGTTATTTATTGTAATTTGTACATACTTTCTCAAGTGCTGTATGATTAACGCGAGTTACTGTATTCCAATAGGTTTGGTTTCACCATTTAGGTGTAAAACAAAACAAAATGCAAACAAATATGCAAACGCTGTAGACACAAGATACAGTTGCAAAAAGGAACCATAAATGTACACAAATGTGTAAAAACGATTTTCCCTTGGAATTTGCTAGTAAATTTCACAATTAATTATAAAGAAACTTGCGATTAATCATAAGGCACCCAAAATAAAAGTTTGTGTTTACATAATATATGCGGGTGCACTGTGTATAATATTTTGTATGTATATAAATACAGAAAAAGAAAAAAAAATATTTATATAAAAAATATGTATATTTATATACAATATAAATTATACATACTGTAAATCTACATACAGTATATACATGAAAATATTTCTTAAATATATACAAGCGTGTGTGTTTTATATATATAAAATAATTATACACAGTGCACCCACATATATTATGTAAACACAATTATATTTAATAAATATATATAATATAATTTTATTTTCGAATGCGATTAATCGCGATTATTCGTTTGACAGCCCTAAAGAAACGCGTCAAGTGACGCATTGAATTAAAAGTGAAAAATGTAAGTGAATTAATGTTGTCTTTTAAAACATACTCTAATATTATTTGTTTTATTTACAACTTTGAAAAATATTTTTTTAAAGTGAAAAAGTGGTCCATACGCCAAAAATATATTCATATGAGTTTGTGATAGAAGTTGCAATATCTAGTTGTGGACTAATCATTCTTTTGAATCAGCTGTTTTTTAATGGTTCACAAAACTGCATGATTTGTTCATGAATCGGCCTAATCCGGTTCTCCAAGTTCAACTCACGGACTCAATGATCCAGTCACAGAGGTTAACAGCCCACTGGAGGGCAAGATTATCAGTGAATAACTTAAATTTCAGTCTGTTCCTCACACAGAAAGCTATGCGTATGGCTTCACAAGTCATATAATCAGCTTTTTTAATGAAGCTTCAGTCCGTGCATGAAAAAGTGCATCTTCAAAATCTCTTCTTGAACATGTTTGAAAGCACATTTGGCACTAGTTTTGCCATGTTGTCCTTTCATTATAACACATTAGACTCTCTCAGAAGCTGATGGAGAACATCCTGTGAAAATCTGTTCCAGGTTCATCTACAGAAATTGCTACAAGACAATCTGAAGTTGGCGGCAAGAGTACCGAGAACTGCAGAGAGCTCTAACGATAGCCAGACGAGAAGCCGTTTGTGTTTTTGAGAGAAGAAACCGAGCAGAGGCCTACGTCCAAGATCACAAGCAGGTAACACGTTTCTTTCTCTGTGACTTCTTCCATATGCATGTACACATCACGGCTGTTTTCTGCATGTGCGAATGATGTGGTTGTCTATCTTTGTCATCAGAGATAGACAGCAGGCATGCAAAATAGTGATGAGAGAGAAGACTAGCGTGCGCAGGCGTGCTCCACACAGCCTGTCATAGGTGGCTGGTTTTAGTTGGGCAGTCAGCTAGGAGGCCACTGCAGTAATCTAATCACGATGAGATAAG
Source organism: Hybognathus amarus (assembly GCA_030378365.1). Classification (NCBI taxonomy): domain Eukaryota; kingdom Metazoa; phylum Chordata; class Actinopteri; order Cypriniformes; family Leuciscidae; genus Hybognathus; species Hybognathus amarus. Next base: position 395,269 of record JAQIUQ010004045.1, on the reverse strand, counting down.
CTTCATGACAGCGTTGCTCTGGCGTGCATGTGTGTTTATTCCATCTCACATGGCAGCGAGAGGCGCGTGGCAGATGCAAACGCTCTCAAGAACCAGCATCTCGGCAACGTTTGGGAAAATGATAATATGACACGTACTTCCATCACTAAAGGATGGGTAGTTTTGCTGGTATTCATCAAAGCTGTACTGTGTAAGTGCAGTGTGTATCTATAGAGTGCAGTGCATTTGCCATTTCCAAACACTATTTGGCTGTGTATATTGGTATATAACAACAAACACTTGTCAATGTAAAGATGTTTTCAGTGAGAAGTGTGCCATTTCTATGCTAGAGTCATTACTGTATTCAAACAGGTTTCCTCAAAGCTCCCCTCATCTGCCATTGGTTGCACACACAGGTGGTTTGGTCTGGATGCTCAAATTGAGCAATTAAAGGCAGGGTTGGTGATTTGTTTCAGAATTTTTATTTTTTTGTTGGTATGCTAAGTCTCTTCACTATGGAAGCTTGTTTCCGCTACTGAATAAAAAGAATAATAATAATTGCGACTTTTTATCTCACAATTGCGAGATATGAAGTCAGAATTGCGAGATATACAGTAAAGTCGCAATTTCGTGTTATAAAGTAAGAATCGCAAGATATTAAGTCAGAAATTGTGTGATATAAAGTCAGAATTGCGAAAAAATAACAGAAGTGCGACTTTTTATCTCACAATTCTGACTTTTTATCTCACAATTGCGAGTTTACATCTCTCAATTCTGACTTTATATCACGCAATTACTGACTTTATATCACGCAATTCTGACTTTATATCACGCAATTATGACTTTATATCACGCAATTCTGACTTTATATCACGCAATTCTGACTTTATATCACGCAATTCTGACTTTATATCACGCAATTATGACTTTATATCTCGCAATTCTGACTTTATATCACGCAATTCTGACTTTATATCATGCAATTCTGACTTTATATCTCGCAATTCTGACTTTATATCACGCAATTCTGACTTTATATCTCGCAATTCTGACTTTATATCACGCAATTCTGACTTTATATCACGCAATTCTGACTTTATATCACGCAATTACTGACTTTATATCACGCAATTCTGACTTTATATCATGCAATTCTGACTTTATATCACGCAATTCTGACTTTATATCACGCAATTCTGACTTTATATCACGCAATTCTGACTTTATATCATGCAATTACTGACTTTATATCACGCAATTTCTGACTTTATATCTCGCAATTCTGACTTTATATCACGCAATTCTGACTTTATATCTCGCAATTCTGACTTTATATCATGCAATTCTGACTTTATATCATGCAATTCTGACTTTATATCATCGCAATTATGACTTTATATCTCGCAATTCTGACTTTATATCACGCAATTCTGACTTTATATCATGCAATTCTGACTTTATATCACGCAATTCTGACTTTATATCACGCAATTCTGACTTTATATCACGCAATTCTGACTTTATATCACGCAATTCTGACTTTATATCACGCAATTCTGACTTTATATCACGCAATTCTGACTTTATATCACGCAATTCTGACTTTATATCATGCAATTCTGACTTTATATCATGCAATTCTGACTTTATATCATGCAATTCTGACTTTATATCTCGCAATTCTGACTTTATATCTCGCAATTCTGACTTTATATCACGCAATTCTGACTTTATATCATCGCAATTCTGACTTTATATCATGCAATTCTGACTTTATATCACGCAATTCTGACTTTATATCTCGCAATTCTGACTTTATATCACGCAATTCTGACTTTATATCACGCAATTCTGACTTTATATCACGCAATTCTGACTTTATATCACGCAATTCTGACTTTATATCACGCAATTCTGACTTTATATCATGCAATTCTGACTTTATATCACGCAATTCTGACTTTATATCTCGCATATTCTGACTTTATATCATCGCAATTCTGACTTTATATCACGCAATTCTGACTTTATATCACGCAATTCTGACTTTATATCATCGCAATTCTGACTTTATATCACGCAATTATGACTTTATATCATGCAATTCTGACTTTATATCTCGCAATTCTGACTTTATATCACGCAATTATGACTTTATATCACGCAATTATGACTTTATATCACGCAATTCTGACTTTATATCTCGCAATTCTGACTTTATATCACGCAATTCTGACTTTATATCACGCAATTACTGACTTTATATCATGCAATTCTGACTTTATATCACGCAATTCTGACTTTATATCACGCAATTCTGACTTTATATCACGCAATTCTGACTTTATATCACGCAATTCTGACTTTATATCACGCAATTCTGACTTTATATCGCGCAATTCTGACTTTATATCACGCAATTCTGACTTTATATCTCGCAATTCTGACTTTATATCTCGCAATTCTGACTTTATATCACGCAATTCTGACTTTATATCTCGCAATTCTGACTTTATATCTCGCAATTCTGACTTTATATCTCGCAATTCTGACTTTATATCTCGCAATTCTGACTTTATATCTCGCAATTCTGACTTTATATCATGCAATTCTGACTATATCTCGCAATTCTGAGAAATAAAGTCAGAATTGTGAGATAAAAAGTCGCAATTATCTTTTTTATTTTTCATTCTGTGGCGGAAACAAGCTTTCATACTTCACATCCTGACAGCAATTGCTAAGCTAAGTTAAGTGGTCTAAATGTATGTATATGTATATATATTGTCTGTGGAAAGAGTGGGACCATAAAATATTCATCCAATCATTGTATTCGTTCCTAATGCTGGGAATTTTTTATTTATGTCTGTAATTGTCTTTTTTTTAAAGCCATTCACCAGAAAGATTTGTTTATTTACTGATTTGTTCAGTCGCTCTTTCTGTAGGTGTCATCATTGTACTGTAGTTGGCGTCAAAGTAGATGTCTTTTTTTGTTATGAATCATCCAGTGATAGGATTCGTTAAAAAACAAACACTTTCTTTTACAGTCCTGTTCTGCATGTACATACTAGAGTATATGTACTTATTAAAGCAATAACAAAAACTAGGTTATAAATACTCCTGAACCTACTCTTTAACCTAACCTTAACTTAAACTATGGGTAAGTACACTGTAATTCACATACTGTAAAATAAAGTGCAACCAAAACAAGATTCGTTAGTCGCCCACGAACCAAAACATATTATGAAAGCTTTTGGGAATTCCACTTAAGGCCCTGATATACTCATGGAGAAGTTATTTTTCGTTAAGGCAGTCTGTGATTTTTCCAGAAAGTTTGCTTTGGCATGCTGTTGCAAACTCCCAAAACGAACTCCAAACAAAGTTAGTTTTGGCCTGATTTTGTTCGAAATTATGTCACATCAGTTCGTTCTTCGATTTCGCTTCAAGTATATCGGGGCCTTATGAGTCAAGGAGTGTTTTAGCATTTTTCCCCACAAATGATGATAATGCAAAATAATGTTTTTGGATTTGATCTAACATAGAAAGCTTAATCTTTGAGTTATCAAGCTATAAAAAAACTTGCCAAAATAAACTGAGTTTTAATAACCTCTGAGTTTTGTTTGTTGGAATGATTGGTTAATTTGATTTGTTAGGTTTGTTCGAAAACACTCATTTGTTCATGAACTAAATCACCAATGGTAATGTTTCAATAGCACCACCATGATTATTATACACAACCTACAATTGTCTTACTTGATATCTTCACATGCTATGATAGAAGAAGGTTTTTAAGCAAAAAAAAGGCACACTTCAGCTTAAAAGCTTTGTGTCTCTCATACATGACATTAGTCCATGGATTATTATTGTGGTACCATTGTTGTTGCTATTATTACTAGTTATACTGATCTACACATAATCTGTCATTTTAAGTATATAGCTTTTTTTTGCTGTAGATCATTTTAATATGATTTGTTATTCTACTGCTGATGGTAAAACTCTACTGAAGAGCAAGACACATTGTTTGTTCCCCAAAAGACTAATACTCGTACAACTCCTCATCTAACTACATGAATGTTATCAAGTGAAAAATGCATGCAAAAGGCAAATCCTGTGGACGGGATTCTCCACGCTCGTGATCAAAGCCTGATTTTCTTTTACTCAGTATTCAGCCTTTTTACAGTTTGTTGTTTATTTGCAGACTGCTGCGGCTTTCTCTCCTTCAGAGCGGATGTGTCGCATCTCTTCGAGGTTTACGACGAAAGTTCTATACGTTTCTGTAAGGCCAAGCTGTGCTCGATTACATATGGATTCTTATGACATTTTTTTAAAAGGTTTTCCATGCCATGCCAAGTATGTATAGGGTCCATTATGAATAGTCTAAAGAGAATGTATATTTATCAGATGTCTATTTAAACACCCGCTCCATATGTATGAAACTGTCACAGCACATTTATCATGAGAAATAGATTCAGAGGGTGTTTTAAAGCACTGAAACAGCATAACATCACATATATATTAGGAATATTTCATCCAATAATTAATATTCGAAATATTTCTGGGAAGAAATATGTGTGTATATGCATTTATGTAAAGTGAGGCCCGCTCTGTTATTTACAGTTTAGCAATGCACATTTAAGGGGTCTAAATATCTGCATTAGTGTGCTAGTGACAGATGGCATTTAATTATTTAAGTGCTTTAATGTGGCATCGTTTGGTTATGCTGACAAACTTTTTTGTTTTGGACTTTTATAGGCACTGCGACTATGTCCTCAACATCAACATATCACTTTTATATATAATACGGGTTATCATATACAATGACGTACTGGCATTTTGCCAGTTTAGTCTGAATGAGAGAGCTAGAGCGCCCCCTTGCAGTGGTTAAACGTACAAACCATGGGCCTAACTAAACATCCAGAATCAGTTTAAGGCTTGTAAACAAAGCAGAAAAGCCTAGCAGAAAAAGATCTCGTCTCGAAAGTTGGGGTTGTTACAAGTATGTTTCACAGATACTGTTAGTTGCATCACTTTGACTCTTTTTTAATAGCAGCATATTGTAACTATTGTTACTTGTAGCGTTAATAGGATAGTACAGTTTATTTTTTTGTCATTGGCTCCATAAAGGACATATTTTTTCTACTCGTTCAGTTAAAGGCTGAGCTAATTCGCTTTAGTTTTTTCATGCTCCGAAGAACACATTGCCAAGCAATGATAAGCTTAAAGGAAGAGAGAGAGATGGGCGGAAACAAGGGACGACATCCCTCTGAATTGAAACCCCCTTTTTTTCTGGAAAACTGCACAAATAATAAAGAGAGCAGCATGCTTTCTTTCTTTCTTTCTTCTCTAATCTCTCTCTCTCTCACACACACACACACAAACACACTCTCTCTCTCATTTTTTTATGTTTTTTCAGTATACTCGGAATAATTTCTCGTTGCGGCAGGGGGTTCATGACTTTTTGTGTATGTGTAAAATATGTCTGGAGGGGATTGGTATAAAGTTAAAGTGAGTGAAGTCGAAATATTTTACTCATCAGCTTTGCAGTCACCGAGTTTGCCTGAGCTAGAACAAAACCGCTGAAGCATTTAGAGAAAATTAACCCCCCATCCTGGCAGCCAGATGTGACTGGTTTCCGCCCAGTGCACATGAGTGGGCAGGGAGAGCAAGAGACTGTGAAATTCCTGTCAGCCCCGTGTACTGCAGAATGGGCTATTGACTGCTTTCTCTATTCCCCTCCATCATTCTTCTTGAACACTGCCATTAATTTCCTCTCCTGCCTTACCAATTCCCCTCTCTTTTTCTCTCTCCCTCTTTCTTCCTCAGCTTTCTTTGTTGCAGAAGAGGATGCACAAAGCCATACTAAAATACTTCAAACACCGCAGCGTCTACAGCCAGGCAGAGCTGGCCCGCTTCCAGACCCTCTCCAACCAGAACAACCAGAAAATGAAAGCCCTCCAGGTATGGGCTCTTTAGTACCTCTACAAACACACACACACACAACGCTATTTGTAAGTATTGCACTATGTACTACAATGGGTCCCATTCAGGTTAATGCTTGTTGACTTTAAGATGAGGTTGGTCCTTGAAGGAATATTTAACCCCAAAATTGAAATTCGATCATTATTTACTCACCCTCGTCATGTTTTTCTTCCACCAAACCCAAAAGGAGATGTTATAAACACTTTTCAGTGAATAAGGACTTTTTCACACAAAGCTATTCTATGACATCAGATAAGAAATATAGCACACATGGACTATTTTTATTGGAACTTGAGAGTTGATCCACTTTAATTGTATGGGAGAGAACAGCATGTGCGTTTTTTAAAAAACATCTCCTTTTGTGTTCCTCAGATGAATAGAAGGTCAATGGTCACTTTTATTTGCATGACATGACAGTCGAGCAAGTTTATATGATTTAATAATAATTAGGGATGCACATATCGGCTACCATATCGGTTTCGGCTGATGTAATTGAATTTTTAATGTTAAGGTTATCGGCCCGATCAAGACCATTTGGCCGATGCATTAGAGCCAGACCGATTTATCGGCAGGCCAATATTATCGGCCGATTAGGCATTTTCCTTCGATTAGGCATTATCGGCCAATTTAGGCATTATTATCGGCCGATTAGGCACTGATTAGGCAGTAGTACAGGATAACTATCAGTATCGGCAGTTATAATGGCCGATAAATGAATATTTCAAAAATAAAATAAAAACGGACGAAAACACGATTCAGCCATGTCATGAGTGTTGAAGTTGTATGGTTTGTCCACCAGAGGGCACTCTACACCGTTCCTGTTAGCAACACTCGTGTATGACGTGCCACACATAACAGTTAGCTTTTCTTTTACACGTGTGTGAAATCCAACGATGCCAAGTGTGCGATGCAGACTTGTTTCTGTTTTATAAGAAAAGTTTCTTTTTAAAATGCATTATCATATTATTTTAGTTAAAACTCATAAATAACTACAAATAACTAATGTTAGGGAAATCTGTTAATGTTTTGTTGCGCGTTATCGGCTGATATATCAGAATATCAGATTTTAAAACCAACAAATATTTGTATTGAGTATCGGCCTTCAAAATCCTTTATCGGTCGGGCTCTACAATGTATTAAAGCCGATAAATAATGGATTATTTCCTTCAGCTGAGACGCTCTGTTTGACATGATGGTTTTGCTTGAAATATGATTGGAATCACTTAAAAAAGGAAGCCCAAGTCTGTCATATAGACTACATAAAATTATAATGAGAACATTATAATTGTGTGCTCGGTGAGATTTTAGTTTTTGTAATCAGGCTCTCAAAAATGATATAAAAATGTTGATTAATACTTCGTAACATTACATTTTTCGCTCTTATCTTATCACACACATATCGGCATTAAATATGTCATCCCATTCTCTAATTATTGATATCGGCATTGTATAATGCTCTAAAATATATGTATAAAAAATTTTAGCGTTATATCATTAAAATTCGGCGATCATGGTGCGAAGGTGCTTGCATCCGTCTGGCATGTTTAGACCAGTGCAGATATCTAAATGTCTAACGCATGAACAAATGCGAGGTCGTTAAAATTATATTTAAATAATGAATGAAATTAGAATCGCATTTAATACTATTTCGTATATTGAAATAATGCAACCGCAATGTTTGAATGATCTAACACAAAAGGCATTTGGTCTCAGTGGAAGGTGTACTATGCGTGCTTATAATGAGGTGAGCGGCGGTGTGTTGTGGCTCAGTCAGGGGAGGCCAGCTCTGGAAGTCAGGCTGGTGAATGGAGCATGAAGACGAGGAGTTCTTCAAGCTCCTCCGAGTGTGAAGGACAAAAGGAGCAGCCTTACTCTAAACTTTGTCACAGCTCAGTGTTGATCTCCTCCCCCAAACACAGGCTAGCATTGTGTATAGGAGACTTTACATTGCAAATAATACAGTATGCATATAAACCATTCTTAAATGACCCAAAACTATGGGAGTCGTGTAGAAGCTAACCTTTGTTTGTGATACTTTATGGTTTTAGAAAGTCTAGTTTGTCTCAGCTTTTTGTCATTGTCATTGTCAACTACCATACAATGGCCTATGGGACATAGAAGCTGTGGAGGGCCTCTGCCCTGTCTGGGGACCCCTCATGACATTATGAGCTAATTAAATATGCGATTTTACTAAATGACAAAAATCTAGGAAGATATTTGAGCAAATCAAGGGTTTAATGAAAAGTATTTAAAGGGTACATATCATGCTTTTAAATCATTCAGTTTTACTTATAAATCATACATTTGTGGTCTATATAAAGCATAACTGCAATGCTTGGGTCTGAATTCCTCATTATTATAGCTCCACAGGCCCCTTTTCTACCCCTTTCTGATGTGCTTCTGTGAGCAAGTCGTTTCAATGCGGCCCCTTTAAATAAAAAGGCGTAGTCTTACCCCGCCTACTCTTCAGGTCACTACATCCAACAACCGAACATTTTGACTAGCCCTCTCGTAACTTCTGCATCATTGAGCTTGGACTACAAAATCGGAGCGAGAAATAATAATGGCGGATTGCTCGTAGTGTTGGACCGGTAGTCGATGTCCTTATTTGTCAGTTCCGCTGCAAATACTGTGACGTACTTGCTCAAAAACGTCACAGACAACAAAAAAATCTGAACAGGTTGAAAAATATGACCAAAACAGAATATAAAGATATAAACAAAGCACCTGGAGAGAATAATTTCATCTTTTCTGTACTTATAAACACTCCAAATCTACAACAAAATGCATTTAAGGGCTAAAAAGTGGATTTTGCATGATATGTCCCCTTTAAGAGAGGGATAAATCATCCATGATAATATATCTGTCTGTCTGATCATTTTGATACAAGTGATCAAATATTTTGTTTCTGGACTGAACACAACATTTTTAAAGCAAGCCAACTTGGTAATGCCTCAAACAGCTATTTTCTAGCCATACAAGTTTTCTAGTCATGTTTCAATAGCATTTCAAATCACCAATATATTCAGGGCCGTTGTCAGAGGGACTTCCGGGAATGTTGTCCCAGGCCCTGTGAAAAGGGGAAAAAATCCAGTATGCGGCAGGCGAAAATGGGTCCAAAACTGTCTTTTGGACTTTGAACCGTTTGGCTCCCATTGAAGTGCATTATATGGAGAAAATCCTGGAATGTTTTCACATCAAAACCTTAATTTCTTTTCGACTGAAGAAAGAAAGACATGGATATCTTGGGTGACATGGGGGTGAGAAAATTATCAGCAAAAGTTTTTTGAAAAGTGAACTACTCCTTTAAGAGGACCATGACATCACACACACAAAAAATCGAATCCTGCAGTTTCAGAAGAGTGGAAACAAAAACTCACAGCTTTGAGAAAAGAAACTTGCAGATTGTTTTTAATGTAGAATAACCTCTTATATGTGTAAATATTATAATAATTTAGTTTTTCAATTTCATGCCACCTTTAACCATCTTAAACTATCGCAGTGTCCTGTGTGCAAAGACTTTTTATCAATGCTGATTCTGTCCGAACACTTTCCCTAAGAGACCCCAAGCAAAACCTGTCCACCCATCTCCTCATGAGGAACCTCAGCCGACAGTGGCAAAATCCAGTCCAGCGATCTGTCCCTGAGTCTTCCTGAGGAAGAAATGACTTCCAAGCAACTCTACTGAAGTAGAGAGATGGGGGAAGAGTTAAAACGAAATAGAGAAAGTGCACAAGCCTGTCATCTCGTAACGCCGCTGCAAGATTGGGCACTCAGTTCCGGGTTATGCAAGTTTACACCAGGGATAGCATAATTGACAATTGCTAACAACAGAGAGCAGGGTGGAGAGTTGTGAATGGCCAGTAATAATTGGAGCGAACGCCCACTGTGCTGCTCTCGAGGGACTGTAATCCAAGATCTTGTTTCTGATATAATTGTTAGTCAGAAAATTTCTGCATGGCTAGGCCAGCTCAGTTCCCAAGCTGGTTGACAGTGCAAGGCAGTTTAATGAAAAACTGGTTGCTGAGGTTTTTAAAACAGGCATGCACTGAACCAACACACAGTTCACCAGGAGTGTGGTGCACACCGTCATTCTCGTTCCTTTGTTTTGGCTTTCTCAATCTCTGTACAGTGCAGAATACAGCGTCTCAAGTTGGTTTCAAGTATAGGTTTCTGGGAATGAGTCGAAGTTTGACTAGTAAATGCCGTATCTAATCCGTTGTACAGGCACAAAGCATCTTTCTTCAAAAGTATGTGTATTCTATTAGTGCATTTTATATTTGTATGTTATATAGTATAAATATGGTTTATACACACATTACCGTTTAAAACTTTTTTATTGTTTTCAAAGGACATTCCTTATATTCACTAAGGCTGCATTTATTTGATCAAAAATACAATAGAAACTAGCCTAGAAATCTAGACGCACCCTAGCGGCAGCAAAAATTATTCCGCAAAAAAATATCGAGTGCATAATATGATTGGTAAAATTATAAATGTGAGTCTTCCTTTTGGACCAAAGATTTGTATCCTAAGCTTAAGTCCAAGGAATGTATCTTTATTTCTATGTGTATCTTACAAGATAAACACCTCATTGCACTACAATGGAAGAATCTAGAACCACCTAGCATAAAAAGATGGCTCAGGGAGATGGTACTGAATATGTCAATGGAGAAAATAACATATATTATTAAAGGAAAGGGTAAGACTTTTGAAGATGTTTGGAATCCCTTTAGATCCTTCATAGAGAAAGAAGATAGTGACCTGTTTAAAGAGACAATTGAAGATATGTGAGATTATAGGATGTATTTGTATTAGGAGGCCTTAATAGTTTGTATGTGTTTATTTATTATTTACTATTTTTTTTAGTTAATTAATCTTGTGGATGTGAGTCCTGTACAAATTGAGATATGCTAAGTTGTAATGATGCGGAAGACATCAATATGTGTCTATACTGTATTTTTAATTTTTGTTCTGGGTGTGTGTGTAATATATGTTGGTAAAAAGTTAATAAATATATTTTAAAAAATTAAAAAAATTATTCCGCAGCGATGTTTTAGCTGGAAAAACCAAACTCTGGTCAGGCCAATCACATCGCGTATAGAGTCGGCGGGCGCGCTTAACATAATGACGACAGAGTTGCATCGGTTCACTGCTACTTGAAAACAAAGAATGGCTGCTGCTGGCAAACAGCTGTCTTTCAATTTGGCTTTGACCGCGACTCGAAGAACGGCACTTGAGTCATTTAAAAAAAAGAAGTACAAGCTACTCGTAAGTTAAAATAGTTTAACTACAGTCAAGCTACCCGTTTAGAAAAGTAGTTAGCTACACTACAAGTTACAATCAAAAAGTAGCTATCTACATTGAAACTACTTTTGCTTTTTTTTGAACAACGTATTTATAAATAACTGAATAAGTGTCTGAGGAATGTTTTAAGTAAAATATTTAGCGTTTAAAACAAGGCAATGCAATTACGATTTCAAAGAGTATTGTTTTATTACACACAACACTAAAATATCTCTGACTGTTTGTCAAAAGTGCAACAAATAGCCTACAACATTGCAAGAGCGAAATATACATCTAACGTAAATTGCATGTTGAACATTTTCTCAAAAATACTGATTGAACTTGGACAAATGAGGCCATGGGTAATTAACGTTAGTTGTCTCTCCATCCTCCAAATCTGCCGTCACGTCTTGCTATATAATCATAATATGGGTGTGTCAACCCACTTCTGTACGTCAGTGAACCGTTAGCCGCAAGATGCGTGATTAAACAACAGGTGGCGGTAATGGCAAAAAATGAGTTTCTAATTTAACAAGAAGAAGAATAGTGCGAGCAGTTACGTGGGCTGGAAGCGGTGGCAATACTGTTCCTGCGCCTGAGCACCGGGACTGGCGTACTGCGGCTTCTGGGAAACTTCTATCGCTGCTCGCAAACTAATATCCACACAGATATATACATATATATATATATATAAAGTCGGTGGCACCGCCACCTTGGTGCCTTTAGGGTTATTTTTATCACGCAAAAAAATTGCAACCCCTGCTTTGGAATACATACTAGTATGTATTCCACAATTGGAATACACCAACATATGAGTCAGAATGAATAGTTGATATTGAATGAGATATTACTATAGAAGTCACTTGGAAAAATGTGACTAGTACAAAGAATAGTTACTAGTCACCATTGAAATAAGACCAGGATCTAATGAATAAAGACTAGTATCTATTTAAGAGGTACTAGCATCTAATGAATAAGTACTAGAAATGATTAAGGAGCATTGGTATGATGAATAAGGATGATACATCAAATGAGATAAGTACCAGCATTTAGATATAAGGACCAGTGTTGATGAATAAGACCAGTATCTTTAAAAAAGGTACTTAGTACCTAAAAGAGAAACACTAGTATTGAAGAAGGCACTAGAATCTAAAGACAAACACTAGTAGCTAATGAATAAGTACTAGTACTTATGGAGAGATACTAGTATTTAAGAGACAAGTACTAGTAGCATAAAAATAGAGATGTAGTAGGTTAAAATGATTAAATGTTAAAACGGCTTGCCATACTTATTGTTTCGAACTAGTCATATCACGTGAATATATATCTTAAATGATAATACAAACTATCCAAAATGTAAATTACGATGATAAAGACGTTGTTGATATCTACAATGTTAATTACGAACAGTTTAAACTAGCTTTTAAAATGTTAAAGGGCTTGGCCATACAGAAGTGTAGGCTCAGAGAGACAGTCTACATTTTCAAACTAAAATATCTGACTTTTGTGTGGGTTCAAGCCCATGAGTGTAAAATTAGAAAAGACTGAAGTCCGTGCTTGAGGAGACAAATGAAATATACTAAACGATGAGATCAACATGTGTACTGAAGTTCATTATGGCATGCAAGTTGGTGTTTGATTTATGGAATTAACGTAACCCGTTTTACAGGGCGCTGTCAGCCCTTGGCCACACCCTTGGTAAATCATTTTGGCTTTGATGTGTGGATTGCAACTGTGTGCAAGTTTCAGAGTTTTTCAAAACCCAATTAGGGCCCCAAAAAGCCGTGAAGAGACTCAAAATCATCAAAAAAGGATGTTAGCCCAATGCGCTGCTATGCAACATTATCCTTACACATCTAATGTTCAGCTTCATCTGGCGTGTGTTGACACTCAATAAGAATGAGTTGAAGCAAAATCGGGTAAAAGAAGAGTGTGATTTCAAGCATTTTGCAAGCTAAACACTTTCTGCTGCCACTTGGTGGCGTATATATTCCCACCACAATAGTCACATCCATGTGATCGGCCTCTTACAACGTAACACACTGCTGAAGTTTCATCAGATCAGTTAATGTATGCAGAAGTTTTAACACACTTCCTTTTTGATTTATGGACCAAACTAATTTAATTAATACATGAAATTACAACTATTGTCATGCACTACAATTAAACAGGTTATATGCTTTACTTATAAAAAAATAAAAACAAAAAACTTATTTAAAAAATACCAGGCTTAAAGAAATGTATTTACTTTAGCAGGTGATACACACAGTGAAACTCATTAAGCCCCCTCCCTACACACACACACACAGAGACTGTGTGTCAAAAGACTTGAATCACACAAACACACACACACAGACCTGTGTGACAGGCCTAGGTCAAGAAGAGCATGATCATATTTCAACTACAATATTGACTTTCTGTGGGTTGAGCTTATTATTGTTACTTAGAAGTTGTTTGCTTGAATAGAACAATATACACGGCAAGTTTTGTAACTGTCAGCTAACTAAAAGTTAATAACACACTTTACACGTGTCCTTTTTTAGTCAAAAAAATCCCACGGCCAAAGTTGTTCCGAGATATCAAAATCCGTCCGTAATATAGCATCTCTCAATGTTCTTTACTTCATGGACACCGAGTTTGGTGGTGATTGGCATGGGTCTGTATTGAATGTTTTCTAGGACAATTATTTAAAAAAAAAAACATGTTCCACTTCCGCTCAAACTGTCTAAAATGAGAGTATTAAAGTTGTTTGCTGGATGTGATCTATGAGTGTACCGAGTTTCATATTAATCCATGCACCGTGTGTTCCCTTACCATTGATGGACAAATGTTTGAATCCCAAAAGAATGACATCCCAAAGATGAGAAAATTGATGTTGTCCGCCACGGCAACAAGTTTCAAAGATATATCAAGAGATCATTCATAGGTCTTCATCTGTCTCGTATATGTACATCATACATATGAAGTTCTAGCAATTGTAAATAAGTAGGGTGATTTCAAAAGCATTTTGAAGTGACACACTTCCTGCTGCCAGTTGGTGGTGGCCATAACTTCTACTCACAATAGTCACATCCATGTGACCGTCCTTACAGGCGACGCACTGCTCAAAGTTTTCATCACCAGTTAAATGTATGCTGAAGTTATGACACTTCCTGTTTTACGCTCTCGCTATAGTTTCGCTTCCTCCTTTACGTAAGTCCTTTAAGATATCAAAAATCCCACACAAACTTTTATCCTCAATGTTTACTTCACGCCTAATCGAAGTTTTTAATTGGATCAGAGCTCTAGGAGGTATTTAAAGTTACCGCGTGTGTTTTCAAAACCAATAGCCAACTTCTGTGTTGGGCTGGGTAAAGTAATGCGAAGGTATAATATGAATTCTGCTATCGAAGGAATTTAGTTTCACATTATTACATGTAGTGTGTTCTGAGTTATGGCACCAGGAGATCGCACCCCATTCAGGGGACGCGTGACGAGCCGCCGCCTGCCACGCCGGGTACCAAGCTTCAAGCCCGGCTCCTGATGGCCGCGGGTCATCAAAAAAAAAAAAATAAATAATAGATCGGAAGGCAAACAGGGCTCCCCGCGCTTTCAGGGCTTGGGCCCTAAATATTTCTGCATCGCGCCTATTCGCGTAGCAGGTTGGGCAATCTTAGCTTTTTCTCGCGCTACACCGCTACTTGCTGCAAAAAGTAGTTAGCTACTGGAAAAGCTACACTGTTTAAAAAGCAACTGAGCTACTGCCAAGCTACTGAAAAATTAAGTTAGTAGCTTCGCTACTTGTAGTTAACTACTCCCCAACACTGGATGTAGGTCTGGCATGCCAGGCTAAATAAAAACAGTAATATTGTAAATATTATTGCAGTTTTCTATCGTTATATATTTTAAAATACAATTTATTCCTGTGATCAAAGCTGAATTTTCAGCATCAGTCTTCAGAGTCACATGACCCTTCAGAAATCATTCTAATATGCTGATTTGCTGCTCAAGAAACATTTCTTATTATCTTATTTCAGGATTCTTTGATGAATAGAAAGTTCAACAGCATTTATTTGAATGGGAGTTTGCAGTGCATATATTTAAATTGCCTTTAAAATGGAATTGAAATGCTAAGACTGGCACCACAAAGCAAGCTGGTTATTTATTTATTTATTTGTTTTATTTGACAAGGACAGCGCACAATTTAAAACAATTGAACCAGAGTTAGCTAATAGCTAATTTGCATCTGTTGTCCATGGTTAACACAACATGTATATCGGTGACCAACTATACTAGCCTTTCCCAGTCTTCTATATTGAAGCGTTAATGTCGATCTTGTTCTTCAGGTTTTTGTACTGAATTAGTTGACTCCCATTGATTCCATTTGCTTGCCTATTTAAACAGGAGGAGTTGTCAAACTCAATCGGGCGCCTCTCTGAGTTCCCGCTCTCTCTGACAGATGACTCAACTACCAGCCATGTCCCGCAGCCAGCAAACAGACCCATCGCAGATGCCGGCGGATCGAGCGGGAAGATGCCTACAGTTCAGATAGCGGAGTAATTGGACGCTCACCTGCGCCAGACAACTCACTTAAACCCCAGCATGCTTCACTCTCCCTCGTCCGACGCTCACGGCCCAATCCATAACAATGAAGCAGGTGACTTTCATGCTACTGTCAGGAATGATCTAATTTTAGCGGGGTGAATGATTGCAATTGGCTTTGCCTCATCAGATAATTAATCTATGTCACCATTAATTGGAAAAGAGAATAATTAGGGGGCTGTGTTGACAGAAATTCTACGCTTCTCTAGATTCTTGGATCTAATTACACCTACTTAAACCCCTCTGACCTTAACTAGTGGATAGTATACCTGCGTAACCCTAACCAGGCTCGAGGTTGGTCTTGACCGCCTCTCGCGCTGCGTCCTTTGTCATTTTTTTCCCTCCTTTTTGGCTTGTTTATCCTCTCTTTTCCTGTCTCCTCAGAGAGCTGTCTCCCTCAATCACTTTTCAATATTCAATCTTAATTTTGTGGAAGTTTAGCATTTTCAATGAGCTGGAGATGAATGATTAATGAATAAATTTGAATGCTTCATTTTGTCCATGGATCATTAGTCAAGTCCTTTGTGGGAAGGACCTGCGAAAAAAGAAGAGGAAAATTATTGAGACATTAGCCTGAAGCAATCCAGGGGTAAATAGTATGCACAGAGGGATGTTGTGTGAACGCTACCCACTGGCATTCTGCACAACCCCACGGAAACGCAAGCCTTCTAATTTACCCCGCTTCACAAGACTGATGTGCTCTATCGACAAATAGGTTTCATTTACAAAAATGAGTTTTCATTTTGATGTTTTGGTGTATGCGGCTTTTTACTTTTTTTTTAGTTCTTTATTATCATTTTTTTATCCTTGTGTTATGTGCCTCCTCTGGTGAGATGTTAAAAAAAACTATTAAATGTAATGTCAGTTACAACTGACCGAAAATCTCATAGCTGAGCAAAGCCATTAAAAAGTGATAATTGGGATTATCCGTTGAGTAAAACTTCTCAATAAAGTCCTATTTGTTATCATTATTGACTACATTAGTTAAGATGAACTAACAATGAACAATACTTGCATTTATTAATCTAATTAATGTTAATTTTAGCATTTACTAATGGAGCCTTTTGAGAAAACTGTGATGACATGACCACAGTTATAACATTATTAAAGGAGTAGTTCACTTTTGAAAAAACTTTTGCTGATAATTTACTCACCCCATGTCATCCAAGATGTCCATGTCTTTCTTTCTTCAGTCGAAAAGAAATTAAGGTTTTTGATGAAAACATTCCAGCATTTTTCTTCATATAATGGACTTCAATGGGGTCCAAAAAGACACTTTCAGTGCAAACTGCAAACTGTTCAACTGGCTTTAAACGATTTCAGACGATGAATAAGGGTCTTATCAAGCAAAACGATCGCTCATTTAATAAATAAATAACAAAGTTTACGTTTTATAAGCTCAAATGTTAGCCTTGCTCTGTTCTGTGATGCACGTTTGTGACTCTGCTGTTTGAACTCGTTCATCAAAATGAACGAATCTTTTTCCGAGTCATTTGGTTAATTCAGCGAACGAAACGACATATAAAGCACTTTTAAGAAAGCACTTTTAAAACTTTTAAGAAACATATAGCAACTTAAGACCCACATACAGTATAAAAAAATAGTTGATAATAAGAAATGAAGATGCTACAATGAACATTTCTTTTGAAGTATGTATAGCTGTGACAGTTTTGGGTTGATTAGGAAATGACATATATTCCCTGCAAAGTGTTAAAGGATTCATTTGACATGAATGAATGGGCCCAGAAGCATACATGCTCCCATGACGGCAATACAACTTTTTTTTAAACAGAATACAGATAGAGAACTTAATGGATGACTGAGAGACAGACTATTTCTCTTTAAAGTCAGCGAAAGAGATCCTTTGGCACCTTTGAGACTGCCAGAGTGGATGTGCGTCCGCCCTTCTGCATTTGCAGTGGATAATAATGGGCAGCGACTGGACTCAGTGATCAGCAGGACAGCACTAACTAGTCCTACTGTTTATACTGTAGACACACACACACACACACAAAAAGACCATATTATACATGAATAACTTTGGCTGTAAAATTTGATTGGATGAGCAATGAACGAAACCGCATTATGTGAACACACACCAGTGGAATTCTTTTGAACTGTGATTGATACCTTGCTTGTCAACTCTAAGAGGTTAATGAACTATTACTTGATGGAAGATTTATTTATTGTGATACTATTCACATAATGTTATATTGTTAATTTATTGGAAATAATAATAGTGATAATAAATGTATTATTTATAATTTATTAGAAACTTGAAAACAGTTAATAAACAGTCATAACTGTTGAATAATGTATTAAATATATAATAATTATTATCATTATTATATTAATAATCATAATTAATTTTAAACGTAATTATTATATAATCTTTGAAAACAATTCATAAGCAGTCAGATATGTTCAATAAATAATGTATTAAAAACAGTTCATAATCTGAAACTAAATAATCACAATAAAAGATGAAATTTGTTTGAAATAAAGTCAGATAAAAATTCCATACACCTTATTATTCAAATCATAATTTATTTGTTAATAATAATAATTTATTTTAATTTTATTATTAGAAACTTCAAAACCGTTAATAAACAGTCAGATATGTTCAATAAATAATGTATTATTAATAATAATTAATCAAAATAATTTATTTGAAAACAGTTGTTAAACAGTCAGATAAGGATGCTAATATTTAATAAACCATTATTATTATTACTACTACTCTTTCTAAATCATAATAATATATGAAACTTGTTTGAGACTGTCATTATACAGCTTGAAAAAATGCCAATGTTCAATAAAAAATACATATTATTATTTTATTAATTATTAATAATAATTGTTTATTATTATTGTTATTATTTAATAATAATAAATACAATAATATTATTTATTATTATTAATGTAATAATATTATATATTAATAATAGTAATAAATATAATATTTTATATCATTTATTAATTATTATAATTATTTTTTTTTATTATTATTGTACATATTATTGAAAACAGCTATTTGGGTCACTCAAGCAGATTGCAATTCCAATTGTTACCACTAGTGGCACACACTCCTTAACTACGGTGTGGTTCTGTATCGCAGTTTTTTGATTTAGTCTAGTTCTAAGCTTTAGTAGAGTAGGCATATGAGATTCAAGTTTAACATACAGCAACACAGGACTGCATATTGAGGATACATGCACAAGTGTCTTGTATTGATGTGCTTCATATCATGCACTTTTTGTTTTTGCACTAAACTTTGCTGGCACCTCGGACACCCGGGTCATCTTTTTGAAGGATGGATCGTCTCTTTGCTTTCTCTTCCAGGTCAGGCAGCCATATTTTAAATTAGAACACTTCCCAAACACATTTGTCTGCTCTTCCTGCCTCTAATCAATCCTGTAAAATAAATGACACCAGGCCAGGAAACACCACTGCCATTAATTTCAACAGAAACATGCATCAAACCTTACAGTGGGTTAGCAACCGCCAGACGACTCTATTACGCACACACAGATGCCGTATTGTGCACTCGCTTTTCTAAGCCGAGATCAAGACGAATTTAATGGTTAAATACAGTTGCTATTTGACCAATGTGAGGTCACAGTTAAAGGTACAATGTGTAATATATTGTTGTTTTGCTCAACAATATGAAAGGAAAACAGTAAGTCGGTCATTGGCATTGGGAAATTTGTGTTCGAATACAATTATTTTTGCAATTCCATTTGGCGACGCTATTGTGCTGCAGAAATTACACACTTCAACTTTAAGTCAAATCAGATTGAATGCATGATTAAAGCTAGACTTTCAGTGTCAGATTGATCATTTCTGACGGCCAACTCAATAACAGAGATCATAATTACGAGACAGGCTTCATGCTGCAACACAAGGCGATGACAACCCTTGAAATGTGTACAGATGCTGAGTCTGTGTGTATTTAATTGGAAAATAAGACACCTGAAAATGTGTAAAAAAAAAGAAGAGCGATAAACAAATTCGTCATGAAAATAATATATGTTCTCTTTGTCTCCACACTTCCCTGCCTCCCCACACATTCATCTTAACAGGATAATAATTTGTGAAAGTCTCTGACATTTGTGGCTAGCTAGCATGGTAATAAACCCCTGGCTCGGAACGTTTTTTAGTTAATTAGAGTCAATCAATCCAAACTTTTGCTCACTTACCGGTGTGAAACAGCAATATAATGAGCAGAAATCAGCACAGTGATTGGAAATACAAATTACAGCTGTTTAAAGGAAACCACACAGTCTACTACGCGGCCAGCGAAGCAAGAGCCTGCTGGGGACATCTTGAAGGGTTTGGTGCCAATTCGATGGGTGCAGTAGGGGGAAAGATATGAAGAAAAGAGGGGAGAGAAGCTCAGCAATGCAGATGCTGAAGGACGGATTCAGTCAAACCGCCCTGACGGCAATTAAACACGAGTTACGTTTGACAAAATCTCTTTATTAACACTTGCACCGCGCTGTGGAGAAACCACGCTTGGGTTTGGGCCTAATGTGTCTGCGAATGTAGTGTTATATCTGTGTTTTCTCATTACAGATGTCATTAACGTGTGACGTTCATATTTAATATCGATGATGAGCAATTTAGCGAGACAGATTTTGATTGGACGGACGCATAAAGGTATGTTATGAACACTCTTTTCTCATAATCGAATTGCCATTTTATTCAAGTTGTTTTTTGTAGTATTGATGACAAAAGCACCATAAGAAGTCTGCTCTACTCATGCATTATATTCCAAGTCTGCTGAAGCCGTCCGATAGCTTTCTGTGAGGAATACGCTGAAATTCATGTCATTTTTTCATGAAAATCTTCCCTTCTGCCAAAGCACTCAAATCTCAGTTGTGCCAAATGCTGTCTGCTCTCACGTGTCCTTTTGAATGAGATTTAAGAGCTTGTGTGGATTCAGAAGGCTTGAGAAAAAACACAGTTTGTATATATATAGTATATATACACTCAACTAAAGGATTATTAGGAACACCATACTAATACTGTGTTTGAGGTGTTGAAAGCATTCTTTAGAAATGTTGGCCCATATTGATAGGATAGCATCTTGCATTGATGGAGATTTGTGGGATGCACATCCAGGGCACGAAGCTCCCGTTCCACCACATCCCAACTGTAAAAAATAAGCCGTACATTTTACGGTAAAAAAACGGCAGCTGTGGTTGCCAGAACTTTACCGTTAAAAATACGGTAGGAACGTTAATGGTATTACAGACTTAAAATTTACAGTAATAAACCGTATTTTATTTTCTGATAAAATGTTGATTTACTAACTTATTGACGTATTGATATCTGTTTTAGACCATTGTAATACACTGACAACCAACAATCATCACAGCAGTGATGAGTTACATGAGGAATCACAGCTCATTACAAGTGAATACTTGTTTAAAGCAATACTTATTTAAAGAAGCTGCACAGTGTCATTCACCATCATGGTAACACACATGAAATTTAAAAAATGCAATAAACATTAATTTAACAACATTATAAGATAAAACCCTATTGTACATAACTGATTAGAAAAAAAAACATAAAAAACAAAAATACATCAAATGTGAAGTGTCACACAGGGAATTGTGGGAATGTCAATTTACGTTTTTTCACTGTAAATTATTCAATGATTTGAATAATTCAAAACTTTCAAATGACTTTTTCACTTTCAAAAACTGTAAATTTAATGGTATTTTACTGTAAAATTATATCACAGTTATTTACCGTGTATAGTACGGAAACTTTCTGTTTACCAATTAACAGTTTTGCACTATAGCATTTTTACAGTATTTTACCATTAAAATCACGGTTATTTACAGTGTATTGGGTTGAGATCTGGTGACTGTGGGGGCTATTTTTGTTCAGTGAACTCATTGTCATGTTCAATAAACCAATTTGAGATGATTTGAGCTTTGTGACGTGGTGCATTATCCTGCTGGAAGTAGCCATCAGAGGATGGGGACATGGTGGCCATAAAGGGATGGACATGGTCAGAAACAATGCTCAGATAGGCCGTGGCATTTAAACGATGCCCAATTGGCACTAAGGGGCCTAAAGTGTGCCAAGAAAACATCCCTCACACCATTACACCACCACCACCAGCCTGCACAGTGGTAACAAGGCATGATGGATCCATGTTTTTGTTCTGTTTACGCCAAATTCTGACATGAATCCTTTTGAGAAGGAACTGCAGGGTGTTTATAAATTCATGAAAAGCTAATAATGAATTCAATCTTAAATAAGTTTAATCATAATAAATACATCATTTTAAAATAAAAAAAATCAAAATAAAACACTAACTAAAAAATATCCAAGATTTTATTTGTTTGCTGTGGCCTCAAGTTTAAACGTAATTATAGTCACCTGACTAGCGGCCAATCTGTGTCTAATTTCACACAACTTTTGAGAAAGGAACATTAAATGAATAAAAAACAATAGTTAGGGAGACAATGAATTCTGAATAATTTACTGCCATTTTGTGAATATTAAATGATGAAATCAATAAAAAAGTAACTACCGGTAGTCTGATTATGAGTATAAGTATTGATCTAATTACAAGTATTTAAATTCTGGAGTCTGATTACATTATGTAATCAGTTACTACCAAGCTCTCTCTCTCTCTCTCTCTCTCTCTATATATATATATATATATATATATATTCTGTTTTGCATCATTCACACACATGATTACATCTAAAAATCACTCAGATGTGAATGTCACAAGATCAGTGTTTTGGAAGTGCAGAATACAAGTTACTTTGGTTTCCCTTAGAAGTCCGCCTTGTACATTATATATATATGTATTAATATTTTTCTAAAAATGCATACCAGCATGGCAGAATTCCTAAATCTGACTGTTTTTAGCACTCCATTTCACCTTCATTTCTGAAGTTGTAATAAGTGCTAGCTGAGCTTGACGTTGTCTTACAGTTATTATTGTTAGACTATCCAAGGAGCGCAGATAATGCAAAATGCTCTGCATGCCCTGCGTTTGTTTCACTTTTCACTGGAGGGAGTAATTGTGTGGCGCTGACCATATTAGACAGAAAGCACATTTTCAAAAGGGAAACCGCTCGCGTCAGAACAAAAGAGCGGAGAGAAATTAAAGACTGCGAATGTTGGTGTGAGATTAGCAAAAGGAGGGCGATGATGCCACTTTAGATGTTATAAGCCGTGTATGTGTGTTTGTGTACACTAAAATCAGGTGAATACTTTTTATATTACATTATTACAAATTAATATAACATATTTATTTAATGTTTTATTTAATAAAAATAAAAAAAGAATATATATATATATATATATATATATATATATATATATATATATATATATATATCTTTCATGGTTCTTTGATAAATAGAAATTTCAAAAGAACAGCATTTATTTGAAATAGAAATCTTTTGTAACATTTTAAAAGCCTTTACTGTCACTTTTGATCAGCTTAATGCATCCTTGTATTAAGTAATAATTTATTTCAGCATTTTTTTTCACTGACCCTGAACTTTTGAACAGTTGTATATTTTAAATTATCATAAATATACAAATGATTATTGATTAATAATATAAATAATAAATTAAATATACAGAATATGTCTAAGTGTGCATTTATACATCTATGCTAAATTGCTAAAACAATTGGTAAAAACATTTTTTTTTTGCAAAAGAAATGCATTTTGCAAATATTTTCATGTTGAATGCTGCATTTTACATAAGAATGTTTGGTAACACTTTACAATAAGGTTCATTAGTTAACATTAGTTAATATATTAACTAACATGAACTAACAATACATTTGTTACAGTATTTATTAATATTTGTTAATGTTAGTTAATAAAAATCCATCTGTTTATTGTTTGTTCATGTTTGTTCACAGTGCATTAACTAATGTTACAACTTTAACTTGTAAAAGTGTTCATTCTTGCGTCATGTTAACTGATAATGTTACCAAAGTGTTACCAAATATGTCAAATGTCAACCTCAAATCACATTTTCTTATAATCATTTAGCATCTGATTCTTTTCACACTTCCAATTCCCAGGTGGTTTTCTTTGTTCAGTTTTTTAATATATAATTTTTAAGGCTGAGAGTGTTTGGGCGCCACTTAACGAATAAAATCTCCCAGTTCTCCCCAGAAATAAGCATCAGCTGTGCTCCGCTGGCTTTACCTTCCCCAGGTGATCGCGCCACTGCGTCCACGGCCGCTCCAGCGCACACGGATCCTTCGCCGCTGCCAACCCTGAGGGTGGCTGCCCGCTAGTGGCACACACACACACATGCCAGTGTTCCTCCAGTATCCCATCATGCCTCTGTCCTAGCTGCCCAGCTGCTCCCTAAGGTACACCCCACTACCCTGATACCTCCCTCTCGTTCTCTCTCTCTCTTCTTCTGCTGTTGTCTTTGTCATGAGTGATCGTCTGCAGGTCTCTAAACACCAGGGCCCACCTGGTCCGGGAGTCGCCCATTAGAACCCCATATGTGATGGAGACGCAGCGCGCCTAACTTCCACACCTAATCAACACCCCTGTGGGCCGCAGTCTCAGTGTGTTCCTCAGATATCATCCAGATACTGTCACTGAATATACACCACATATTAGCATATCACAGCACTTATACAATGACATCTCATAGAACCTATAAGCAGTGTTATATTAGTATCAATGATATTCTATGTGAATTGGGATTTTTTTTATTTTCTGTTTATTTTAGTTTTGTTTTTTTGTCAGTTTTTCTGTAGTTTTTACTGTAGTTACTTCAACTTAAAGTAAACAAAAAAAATGATGTATAATCATATTGTGTGTATATATATATATATATATATATATATATATATATATATATATATATATTCCGTTAATGTTTATCTTATTTGGAGTAATAAAAAATATTTAATAAATTCATGTATATACAATACCTACATTGAGTTAATGTTTATCTTATTTAAGTAATAAATAAATAAAAATAAAAAATGTATATATATATATATATATATATATATATATATTAGAAAGTAAACAAAAATAAAAAAGATGAATAATATATATAGAAAAAGATATATATAATAATAATATATATATTATTATAAAAAAGATGTGTATATATATATATATATATATATATATATATATATATATATATATATTATAAATATATGTATAATAATATTGCATATATAAATTCAGTTAATGTTTATCTTATTTCAAGTAATAAAAGGGCTGGGCAACGATTCATCGCGATAAATCGCATCCAAAATAAAATTTTGTGTTTACATAGTATATTTGTGTGTACTGTGTATAATTATTTTGTATATAAAAATTCACACACATGCATGTATATTAGAAAAATGTGTTATTAATATATAAAATATTTATATTGATATTTAATATAAATGATGTATAAATATATATACAGTATATACATGCAAATATTTCTTAAATATACAGTATACATGCATATGTGTGTATTTATATACAAAATAATTATACACACTACACACACATGTAAACACAAACTTTTATTTTGGATGCGATTAATCGCGATTAATTGATTGCCCAGCACAAAAAAATCATTTATATACAATACCTATAAATAATCGTATTTAAGTAATAAAACTTATTTTTACGATTTTCAGATTGAGCTATTGTTAACGATAATAATCCTGGCCTATAAAATAAATAAAATGATAGTTTATAAAAAACCTAGATTACTTTTATTAAACATTATTCTATTTATTAAAACTATTATTTACCTTATTATATATAATTATAATTTAATATATTATTTTGTATTCTTTCAACATTATTATTTGAGGGATTTCTTTATTAAAATATATTAAAATTAAACCTATTTTTCGTTTTTTTTTCTTTCTTCTGTAGTGCTTTTTTGTGGGAAACAGTCCACAGAGAACAACTAAGTTTTGTAATTAGTAGGCCTAGTAACAAGGCAAGTATTACTATTCCTATTTTTCATAGAGTTAGCTGAAAATCTCCTAACCCTAAATAATAAACTTCACAAATAGCTTAAACCTTTATATGGTTTAGTATATGAAGTCTGCATAACATACACTTGACTTTGCTTTTAAAATATGAGCTTAGCTGCTCACATTATAACATTTCAAAAAGCTAAAGATGTCACCATACAGAGGAACACAACACAAGAACATGGTGTACATAGATACAGATTTGTTATTGATAGTGGAAGTAATTTGTTAATTGCAGTGATGCAAAACCTCATAAGCACTGCTCCCAGTGCTACGCTAACAAGATTAGCTTTAATTTATTAACATCACGAGTGGCGAGGTGTCATCTAATGCATGTCTTGATCATGTTTGAAACCATTAAAGCCACGGATGGGGTTCCTTTGACCTCGTATTCAGAGGGGCATTTCAACAATGAAGACGTGTAATTCCACACAAGCGTCCAATTTTATCATCCAGTAATGATAATAACGAAACGCAAAAGCCGTAGTAAATAAATTTGCAGTGTTCCGTTCATTTAAACAAAATAATTCCTGTTCCAGCCAGTGGCCTAATATGCAAAAGCTTTTCACCTACTTTGTGCGAAAATTAGATTTAATAAAAAATAAATAAATAAAAACAGCCACTTTCAGAGGTTGCCATCCCACCACACTTAGTTAACAAAAATATTTTTTACAAACAAGATGATATCACGACACTCCATGATATTAATATGATATGTTCCCTGATCTGTAAAGCAGCTGGTTATCTTGCTTGGCACCGATAAGAAAAAGTGCTGTGGATTTCCAGTTTGTGAGCACATTTGGGCTGAATCTTTCACACGTCACAAATTGCAGATGGGAAGCAGTGATCTCGAACAGCCGATCACCTCAGCGTGACCATCTGACACCTTCCATTTAGGAAAATAATACTTTCTATCTTAGCATACTCTCCTCTGCAGCCAGGCAGAGGAAATATGCCTGGAAGAGTTTCAACCTCAAACTTTCCCTTCGCTTGGACCCATTCAGCCTTGTTTCTTTAGATAGATTGTTTTAGATTAGCTTTCTTTTTGTGTTAACAATGTATGTTTGCAGCGAGCGCATGCATTTGCTGAAGGTACATTGAAAATATATTGTTTTTTTGTGCATTAAGAGAGCATTTTTTAAGTCATGCCTTGATTGTTATGATTTTTTATATTTTAGTCCCCCTCCCTCAGCTCAACTATAGTAGTGCAACACAAAAGTCACTTTTTCAAATCTCAAAAAGCAAAAATGCATTTTGTAAATACCAAGAATGCAAATGAAAAAATGAAATGTTTTATGTGCACAATATTAATGCATCATGATTGGGATTGCACTCGCAACCTTCCAATTTTAGCATCATTAATCTAACATCATCCTCAGTTGTGCTTCTAAGAGCCTTATTTCAATTGATTATAGACAACATTGACAAATGTGGTACTGTATATGCATATAGGATAACAGAATTTAACAAAATGTACAATTGAAGAATTGGCTTTTTCAATTCATGAGTTGTAATTGTATTTAATTGACCAGATCCCACAATAAATTGAATTATAATTTGAATTGGAATAACAGGATGAGGAATTTAATAGAAATGTGGTATCCATCCATCCATATCTATCTCTATATTTATCTATCCATCCGTCTGTCTATCTGTCAAAGTCTTTCTCAATATAATTTTGATAGAAAAAAAAAAAAAAAATATATATATATATATATATATATATATATATATATATACTGTATATATATATATATATATATATATATATATATATATATATATATATATATACTGTATATATTGGGGTTTTAACCTTAAAGGAGTAGTTTACTTTAAAAAAACTCTTGCTGATAATCTACTCACTCCCATGACATTCAAGATGTCCACATCTTTCTTTCTTTTTGAGGTTTTTGAGGCTTTTTTTCTTTTTGAAATTAAGGTTTTTGATGAAAACATTCCAGAATTTTCTCCATATAATGGACTTCAATGGGAACCAAACGGTTCAAGGTCCAAAAGAGAGTTTCAGTGCAGCTTCAAAGGGCTTTAAACGATTCCAGACGATGAATAAGGGTCTTATCTAGCGAATCTTATCTCGCTCATTTAAAAAAAAAAAAAAAAAAAAAGTTTAAGTTTTATAAGCACAAATGCTTGCCTTTCCTTGCTCTGTTCTGAGATGCACATTTGTGACTCTCCTGTTCGAACTCGTTCAACAAAATTTTTTTCGAGTCATGACTCGAAGGGTCCTAGATAAGACCCTTATTCATCGTCTGGTGTCGTTTTAAAGCTGCACTGAAACTCTCTTTTGGACCTTGAACCGTTTGGTTCCCATTGAAGTCCATTATATGGAGAAAATCCTGGAATATTTTCATCAAAAACCTTAATTTATTTCCAACTGAAGAAAGAAAGACGTGGACATCTTGGATGACATGGGGTGATTATCAGCAAAAGTTTTTTTAAAGTGATCTACTCCTCTGCAAATGACTGGCAAGTATTTCAACAGTGAAAAGTGTATTTTTGTATCTATATCTTGATTGAACATTTTTTCTCCATGCTTTGAACATCACACATACAGTACACACACACCGACATAAAATCCACTTCCACTGACGTCTGGCCTGCGGGCCACTCATGGGTGCAGTGTCTGTAATTTGAGCGATAAATACGAGTTGGTTTAACAGTTATGGCGAGAGTTGTAAATCTGGTCTGCGTTTTGTGGTCTCGGAGGGTTTAATTAGCCCACAGATTCCACTTCTAACGTGACGAGGCTCGCTCAACACCCCTCCGTAACGTGGCACAGGCGAAGTGCCCCTCCGTCTAAAGTCCACCGGCCCCCAGAGCCTTGCAGCAGTACAGAGCTTAAAGATTCAAACACGGCCATCTCAGCCTGTATAACAAGTCAACAGAGAATTAGCTGATGTCATATCAATTGAGCCGCTTGGCCTCTTCAAGTCGCGAGCACAGACTCTTCACCGAGGAGGAGGAGTGAGGAAAACTGTCATTGTAATCCCAGGTACTTCAAATAATCTGGTACTAAAATGGTGGAAACCAAAGGGCAGATCTACGTTCAAGCTTGTTGTAAATTTTCACTTCATAAACCTTAATTACTTCCCTACTTTCCACCAAACGCTCTTCCAGTATGAGATTGATTGTTTGAGTGCTGCAAGTCTGTATATTCTTCAGCCATGAACCACAACCTGTACGTAACTCAACCTGTACCATTTGTGATACCCCAAAGTTATCTATTTTAAGAAATCAGACTTATGAGTATATCAATAGCCTAACCAAGGAGCAGATTTACACAACACCATTTATTCAACTTTTTATGCGATTGTGGCTGTTCATTAAGGGTTATTCTTCGGCTATGGTATCTTTGAGGTAGACAGTTTCAGAAAATAAAAACATTTCAACAAACAGTTTTTTAGTATCAGTTGGTTTCTCAATCTGTCTACAAACCTTCCCTTAGTTGGGTGCGATGATTTGTATTGAATTGGCATTTTTATCTGACAGCCCAAGAAAACGCCCAAGTTCTCTTATTTACCAACAATATTCAGCAATAATAAATAATAAAATATTTCTTACTACCTTAACTTAATTAATTGTATGTTTTTTTTGTTTTTACATTAACGTTTTAGTATTATAGCCCAAAATAATTTGCTGTAGCACGAACAATGTAATTTCCACCACAACCTGTCTTTACCACCACAATGAACACCATGGTGGAAATGACTGTGGCGGAAATGACATTTCCCAATTTTCCTCTAAAATATCATGCTATGTTAGCCTGTTAATATTAGTTTTACAGTTAGCATTTAATATACACAAATTACACAATATTAAATTAATTTTATCCAGTTATTTTTACGTCCATGTGAAATATGAGCCGTTCAGAAATGACGGCCAATAAACATATTCTGAGTTTTAGTCATATATACCCTGATTTTTCTTCTTTCGTTACCCCTAAAGAGGTCACCCTTTCACCCAGCCATGTGTTCACTGTAGAGTTTGCTATGGTTACTAAGTATTCAAACCTAAAACAATGATCTCAGGATTCTATTTTGTACAGTGAGGCGGAAATGACAGTGAACCCAAGGGACAAGGTTTTATTATTTCATCCAGGGACAAGAAAAGTACCATAGTTAAAGAATCACCCATAAACGACAATGGCATTTCGGGGACATGAAAACACAAACTTTTAAAAACGTGTTTCAAAGTGCTCGTTTTTGAAAACGATATCGTTATCGTCTCCGTTTAAACTATTAAATTAAATTCGATTCACAATTATTTGTATAGTGCTTTTCACAATACTGTTTCAAAGCAGCTTTACAGAAATAGACTTGTAAAATGATTACAGCATATATTACAATAAACTTCATGTTCAGTCAAAGTGACATTGCCATCTACTGGCCAGGAAGCATAATAGCGCTTCTATGTTTTCGCGGATCTGCATGAGTGGGGATGATTGACAACGTTGTCGTCTGTACGTGAAAAATCCAAAGAAAAAAACTTGCGTACAAATGTACCCTAAAATAACACTGTATCACTGCAAATGCAAGTAAAAGTTGATTGATGCACTCAATTTTTAAGCAATCTGAGATGAATACCTGCTTAAGGACCCAATAGTGCCACAAATCTCTCAGTAAGCCACCAGATCACATCTACCTGAGATTTATCTATATTATGTTAAAGGGGTCATGAACTGGCTTTTTAAAAATTGTTATATTGTTGTTTGAGGTCAACATATGACGTTCACTTGGTTTTTACATTCAAAAACATCAAAATGAATAAGTAATAGGTTATTTTCTACCCTAGTTTTGAGCCTAGATCAAAAACGCTCGGTTTTTATGGGCGTCTCGCACTGAAGACTTGGAAGTAAATGCCCACTGCTGTGAGTGGATAACAGTTTTGCATATTATAATGAGTTTCAACTCACTCGCTTATGCAGCGACTGTCTTCTTCCACAACCAGGCACTGCACAATATTTTGTAAACGGCATGTTTGTTGCTCGGTAGCTGGATCCGAGTTTGTAATCTCAAGGTAGGCATCTATGTTATTTAGCTATGCGTATAATGCGCGAATCGGTGGGCGGGGCTAAACCAGCCGTTTTGAAGTAGGCCTTGATCTTCTTCTTTGGGGGTGTCAATAAAAGCTTTTATTGGACTAACAAGGACATTTTCAGTTCTGAAACGGATATTCTTTAATATGTTGACCTCTTAGATGTCAAAAGCTCAAGGAAAATTTGCCGATAATTAATTAGTTTGTTTTTTTAAAACGTTGATGTTGTGAACAGTTATTTTAATTAATTCTTTCACTTTAGGTAGTGTAAGGAGAGTGATCAGAGAAGGCATGAGGACAGCAGTAAAACTGTCATTAGGAGCACATGAAGTGCTATATCAAGCCATTTATGGTGTTGAAAGCCCACAAAAAAAGAAACAAAAGTTTAATTCTTCACTTGATCCATATGCTTTATCTCAAACCTTTTCTTTTAATGGCTTTGTAAGCTTGATGCTGTTTTCCAGATGGCAATGTACCATTATAAATCTGTCTTGCATGTCAAGCAACTATGCTATAATATGAAGATTTAGAAGCGTTAATCTTACCTGCTAACAAACAGTACATATGTTTGACTAATTGGGCATATACAGTACATTGCAATTCTGCATGACTTGATAAATGTTCTGTATTTTATCAACATATTCCTTTATCTCATATTATATTCTGAAATGGACTAAAGTCTAATCGCTGATCACAAAGGCACATGCATTAATTGTATGGCATAGCATCATAGGTACTGCTATAGCCTTTAGTAGATACATCAGTGTTACCAATACATAAAACGCCAAGATTATGTTCTTTCAGGATATTTAATGAATGAATGCTGCAATAGCTATGTAAGAATTGTCATGTATTTATCAGATTTTTATTCCCAATGTTTGAACAATTAACGAAATAAAAAAACAAGACCTCCCCGACTTCCTGAAAGCCTTGGCTTTAGACTGATATTTACGTGAAGAACTCGGGTCGGTTTTGCCGGGAAAATCAAAAGAAGGTGACGTTTACGCGCGCTCCCGAGAGCATTTCTTCCGTTCTACATTAAATTTTATATATGGATAAATATATGGATTGATTCAAACTACAGTCTATAGTCTCAGATGTAACCTATGCTACTTAAGAATAAAACTATTATGTTTATTTTTTTTATTGAGGAAAGCACACAGCACATATTTGCATAATAAGGTAATCCAAAGGTCGCTCTCAGCGTGGACAGCGCCAGGGTGTTGGCAAACATTGTACGTGCACGAGTGCCAGCACGAGCAAAATAAGTTGCTGGCTGCAGTTCACTTAACGGCCATAGGTGTCGCTAATAACAAGGGTTTCTGAATTACATATATTAGAATCCCTTTAAAGCTGTAATGATATTTTTTAGGCATAATGCCAGTAAACGAATAGTGTGCAGACATTATTCCTTTTCTTTTCAGAAAAAAATGCAATTCAAGCTGTCACATGATGACAATTGAGCTATATAAAAGAGTGAAGTGAGTTTTTATATTCTTCTATTAACTAAGATTTTCACTGCACTGAAAGGCACAGTGTGTGAGGAGAACTATCAAAGAACGCATGAGGACGTATGAGTAATGCATCAGCAGTAAAACTTTCATTAGGAGCACAGGAAGTGCTATATCTAGTCATGATGCAGAAACAACAGCAAAAAAATGGAAACAAAAAAGTTTAATCCTTCACTTGATCCATATGCTTTATCTCAAACCTTTCCTTTTAATGGCTTTGTAAGCTTGATGCTGTTTTCCAGATGGCAATGTACCATTATAAATCCGTCTTGCATGTCAAGCAACTATATTATTTTATAATATGAAGATTTAGTTACCTGCTATCTGCTTTTTCTGCAGACTGTTTCAGTAGAACACGGTTGCCTGTCATTTGACCAAGACACTTGGATGAGTATAAAACAATGGGAAAAACTCTATTCAAAGGTTCAAATTTTATTAAACAGAGATGCATTGTAATGCACGGTGAGTGCATCAATATTTTTCCCCAATACCTAACTTAAAGATGTTTAGTTTCTTCTGAATATGAAATTGAAAGATGTCCCTTCCAGACTTGTCAAATTAATTCAGTGTTTAAAAAGCTGTTTAAAACAAAGGAGAACTAAAGAGCTATGAATTTATTTGGCTCATTGCACTATATGTATATATTAATCAGCATTCCATTTTAAGACATGCATTGATTTGCATTCCATGTCATGTCCATGATGCTCACTCAAGACCACAAGACAAGTTTGCCCAAAGTCCCTTGTTCGTTCTTTTGAAGGACTAAGCAAAAGGAGAAAAAGATGGGGTTATTTTGGCGATGGAGATTAAGGCAGAGGGGGGCTTTTTGTCATTTGTGCGAGACAAGCCATTCATCCATTCCCCGTTCAGAGCCCAAAAAAAAGGCTGGTCCCAGAAATTAGCAGTTTCAGCTCAGCAGCAGAGGCGTCGGGCTGTGAAGGAACAGAGAAATTGACTAATTAGCAATGCGCACTAAAACTTGACGGTTCTCTCCATAACGCAAGAGAAAGAGAGGAAAGACTCGCCTTTTCTCCTCTCCTCTTTTTCCATAGATGTTTGAAATCGCAGTCATTTACGCTCGACAGTTTTTACAATAGCCTTGAGCCATAATTTTGCGAGTCTCTCCAGCATCCATACCCCTGCGCGGTCTCTTCCACCGGCCATGCGCGTCCGTTTCTCTCCCGACCGTGGATTTCCTATTACTCTCGTTACGACTCACTGAGCCCCAGGCCCAAGGATAATGATGTGTTGTTTCTTGGTAGCATAATTTGTCACACGTATATTTCTTCTTCTTCTTCTTCTCTTGCAGAAAGCACACAGCTCCCTCTCACACTCACACACACTTCTTCTTCTTGTTAATTCAGGAGGAAACATAAATGATCAATGAGCTTGAATGAGCGGGGATCAATGGTTAGGATTCTGATCCATCGATTATAGACTTTTCCAACAGGACTGAACAAAGAAAGTGCACGGAAGGAGCCACAGCTTTACTTTTCTTTAAGTCAGGTAAGTTTTTGGATACCTACTACACTACTACTAAGGGTGCGCACTGTGCGTAAATCTTCCATGGGCTGAAAGTTGCCGTTTCTTCTGGTGTTCTGTCTCAGATTGGGTGATAAATACCGCGTGTGTTCGTGTTGTTGAACGGAGCGATCGCATTGTGTTGTTGCCGACCAAAGCGATGCGCAACCGCACATCTATGGTGGTGATGCTGATGTTGCGGGAGACAAACTAATTGCTTTTGTATCGCATAGCGTGCATGCATTTATGTCCTGTAAGGGGTGTGTGTGTGTGTGTGTGTTTTCGTGGCCGGATAACAGATAGCGGGCAGTTTTGGAGGCAACATCGTGGGCTTTGCTTTTCAACAACCCAGCATAGTTTGTTTCAACGACCATTGGATTTGACGCGCTCGCGAACGCATGCATGAGACATCTAGATGGGTATGTTGTTTTTAATGCATGTGCTTGTGCATTATATACTGATGCACAAATCCAACTTTGCATGCATGCATGCATGAGATATACTCTTCAGAACGCACATTATAAAACCGTCTGATGCAGTGTAGTGCACCAATGGCATTGTTTACTCGCAGGAGGTGTGCGCAGCCCCGAAGTCATGTCCAGATCGGGTGACCGAACCTCCACGTTTGACCCGACTCACAGCGACACTCTGCTGCACGGTCTCAACCTGCTGTGGAGAAAGCAGCTCTTCTGCGATGTGACTCTCACGGCTCAGGGACAGCAGTTCCACTGCCACAAAGCCGTGCTGGCATCCTGCTCGCAGTACTTCAGGTCCCTGTTCTCCACACACATGCTGAGCAGAGAAGACGGGCTGGCGGCGAAGGACCAGGGCAGCAGCGGCACCCCGTCCTCCTCCCCCGACGACAAGCTCCTGCCCAGCCCGCGCTCCGGCATCAACAACCTGGTGCTCCAGGGCTGCTCCTCCATCGGTCTGCGGCTGGTGCTGGAGTACCTCTACACGGCCAACGTCACCCTCTCCCTGGACACGGTGGAGGAGGTGCTCTCCGTCGAGCAAGATCCTCAACATCCCCCAGATCACCAAACTCAGCGTGCAGTTCCTCAACGACCAGATCTCGGTGCAAAACTACAAGCAGATCTGCAGAGATCGCCGCTCTGCACGGGCTGAGACGAGAGCCCAGAGCTCGCCAACAAGTACCTGGTGGAGGACGGTGCTTCTCTTGAACTTTGAGGAGATGTGCGCCATGCTGGACGCCCTGCCTCCGCCCGTGGAGTCGGAGCTGGCGCTCTTCAGATGTCCGTGCTGTGGTTGGAGCACGACAGGGAGACCAGGATGCAGTACGCTCCCGACCTGATGAAGCGCCTGCGCTTCGCCTCATCCCGGCCCCGGAGCTGGTGGAGAGGGTGCAGTCGGTGGACTTTATGGAGGAATGACCAGGTGTGCCAGAAACTGCTTATGGATGCCATGAACTACCACCTGATGCCCTTCAGACAGCACTGCAGACAGACCACAGCCAGCAGGTAGGATCTTCTGCATGCTCTTAACATATACTTTTGTGTTTTTATTTTAAAAAATTTACATTTACAGTAAGTAAATGAAGAGTTCAGATGCAGAAAGCCTCTAAGTGCCATTTGAAATGTTCTTCTAAAATGATCATTTTTATCAAGCTTGTATATTAAAGTTCAGTGATTTCACTTAAATGGCAATGAAGATTACCTATTAATTGTCATTTAAGTGAAATTACTGAACTTAAATATACAAGCTTGATAAAAATGGTCATTTTAAAGAACATTTCAAATGGCATTTAGAGGCTTTTGCATCTGAACTCTTCAAATGTATTTTATTTTCACAGTTTTGTCATAAAGTAAGAAAAAGTCAAGTTTGTCAGGATTGTTTGTGTCAGAAATGTAAGCACACACACTGTGCACGTGATCATGCCCTGGAACAGGCTTGTGTGACAGGTGTCTGTAAACCGATCCATCTTTTCTTTAGCAAAGGTCTCATGCATTCTTACGTGCTGCATAGCTAACTTGGAAATTGAATTAGGATTAGAGTTGCAATCTTTTGTCGGAATATCTGATCCATCTTTGTTTATCTTATCTGTGAGATCCTCATTCTTTTCCTCACAGTGCTGTTTCAGGGTTGATTAATTTCAGCACTGTTGCAAGCTCATACTGCAGACATTATTGCAGCCTGCAGATGGGATAATTAGCAGGAATAGGTGACCGATGGAATAAACTGGAATCCGTTGTTGGAGAATATGAGAGAGTGAGATTCTCATTTTAAATGTCTCTTTTTTCAAGTTTGGAATCAGGAATTAAAACGTTGTGAATGTCAAAGGGGCCTGGATTTGCTTACATAATTAGATAAATTGTTTGATTGTTATTATTTGGCCGTCACTCAGTCTCTTCATTGTGTGTCACCTGTGTTGATATGAATTGCTGAGCATCATCCATGAACTTGAATGAGATGAAATCAGTGAATGACTCTATTGAAGCATCCTGATGAAAATGTTTAGTTTGTCCAAGCCAAGGCTAGAGTTGTCCATTTACATTCCCAGCTGACAGGGATTGTAAATATTGAACACCAAGCACTTATTCAATCTAAGAGCCTAACTGCAAGGTCTCTAAACTGATAATAATCACAGTGCAGCCAATATTCTTAGTATTGATTAGACATTAGTTGATTTGTTTAATTAAATTATTGATTGACTGAATGGATGATGAATGCCATATTTAGGATCTAAACAAGCAGAAGTGATTTGGATATGTCACATGCAAGACTTTGGCCAATGGGATAAGAGCACATAATAGAATATGAAGATGGTTTGAATCACGTGCACAGTTGTCAATATTCCAGTTATAACAGTTTTTGGGGCATTTAGGGATAAGAATTTAAAACAAATAACTATACATAAACACATGCACCTGTGAAAATGTGACCGAATGCAATGTTGCATGATTTATTTGTGCTTATGCTATTTTAAATGAGACTTGAATGATAATGAAGTTTAATCACAGATTGCAGTGAGCCTAATTGATTCTTCTTCTTAAAATGAACAAATCAATAAAAGTCATTTCTGTTTTTTTTTCCATTCATTTGACGGTGGTTATAGTCATTCAGCATTCATGTTTTCAGCTTGTCTTGCTGTGTTTGTACACGCTTTTACCTTGCTGTGGCATCTCATTCAATATGTGATTGCTCTGCACTAGATAACATCTAATGAGTCGTTTCCCCGTCCCTGTGTACACAGGATTCGCTCAAACAAACGGATGCTGTCCTGCTCGTTGGGGGCCTGCCTTCCGGGCCCAGACCGCCTGCCCTAGTAATCTGGTTCAGTACTGCAGCGACGAAAAGAAGACATGGAAGATCCTTACAAGTGAGTGCATGCTCTTGATCTTTTCTCTTCCAGCAGGGAAGAACTTGCCTGCCTGCGTTGGGTTGTGCTTCATCGCAGAGCAAAATAGAGCGAGAGCTTCCTGAGATGCAGGAGGTAATGATGTATCACTATCACTTTTAATGTAACTTTTTAATCAGAGCATGACTGCCTTCACACCATTGTGAGCTGGAACGCCTGGATTCACTTGTGTGTGTGTTTTCTGTCTTTTTGCATACAGCGCGCGGCAAGATTAATTTTAATCTAATGATCTCGGGAAGATTCATCATCAGAAGATGACATGTATTCTTATTGAACTGCTTTATTCAGGGCAAACGTTCTCATAAGTGTCAGCATTGTCTTCGCGAGCAGCAGGGAAAGAACAGAGCGAGTGCAGTTTGTTGTGTGTTTTGGCATGGCAGAACTGGGACCAGAATTTTCTAAGGATATAAATGACAACAGCAGAAATAACAAATGTGTAGGAATCTGAGGATTGACATCATAATCGTGAAAAATGATGTCATAATAGAGAATCTTGCTCATTTAAGTCTCAACTTTGTCTCAGATGTTTCTACTAATAGCAGAGAAAGACACAAAGAGAGGCAGTGGTCGACATGTCCGTACGGGGCGGTCTAAAATAAAGCGGTGGGATAATTTAGTTTTCAGAAGAATGTTGCACATGATCAGGAGACTAAGGCCGTGTGTCCCGACCGAAGCGTTTTTAGCCAGCTGAAAACGCTACGCTCTGCTGAAGGGACGCCAATTTTGAAAGTGTTTTGGCAGCGTAGCGTTTTTTCCAGTTAAAACGTTTCGTTGCTACGATACATAATATCCACAGCACAGTTTACTTACTGATTTCACAGATAATGCGTTTCATACAAAAAATTTATTTTCCATCCATTTTGTTCGGTTAGCTCTGTTGGTTCGACGTCGTTCAGAAAGAATGTTGTGGCAGTTGGTCAGTGTGGTATTAGCCCCGCCTCCTTCACTGTGATTGGACGGCTGGTAAAAAGTGACAGTGATGAGCACTGCTTATCCAAAGTTGAACATTTTTCAACTCTAGGCGACCAGTAAAAAACGCTGGGCGCTCCAGCGTAAAAAAAAAACGCTCAGCGCTTCGTTACACTCATGGCGTTTAAAAAACGTGGCACCATTGAAAACAATTGAAAGGCATCGCAACGCACGTGGAAAGCGCTTTGCTGGACACACGGCTAAAGCAAAAGTTTCTATTTGCACTTGTTTAATTTCATTTCAGTCTAAAAGCAACAATTAAAGGGATACCCCAACCATAAATCGAAATTCTGTCTTAATTTGTTCAGTGCCGTCTTGTTCTGTGGAACATAAAAAGAAGATATTTCAGGGAATGTGTCGGCTGTTGTTGTTTCTTTGTCTATAAAATGGAGATCTAATATTGCTTGAGTTCCCGACGCTCTTAAAAATATCTTCTCTTTGCGTTCTGCAGAAGAAAAAAAAAATGCATACAGGTTTGAAAACATGATGCGGAAGATTGTAAACAAAGACAGAATTTTAATTTTTGCGTGGAGCTGTGCCTTGGGGACACTTTAAAGGGATACTCCAGCCAAAAATGAAAATTTCTGTCATCATTTACTCACCCTGAAGTTGATTCAAACCTGTGTGAGTTTCTTTCTTCTGCTGAATACAAAGGAAGATGTTTTGAAGAACGACTGGATCTTTGGCACCATTGACTTCCATAGTATAATCCAGTATTAAAATACTATGGAGGTACAATGGTGAAGTCGATTCTTCGAAAATATCTTCCTTGTGTTCAGCAGAAGAAGGAAACTCACACAGGTTTGCATCAACTGAGAGCTGAGTAAATGATGGACAGAAATTTTCATTTTGGGTGGAGTATCTCCTTTAAGTGTTCTTAAAGGGATACTGCCACGCCGAAAATTAAAATTCTGTCCTTTGTTTACTCTTCCAGCATCATGTTTCAGAACCTGTATAGTTGAGAACGCAAAATAAGATATTTTTTAAGATACAGGTTTGCAACAACTTAAAGCTGATAAATGATGTCTGAATTTTCATTTTTGGGTGAAGTATTCCCTTTTAAGTGTTTGAGTTCATATTGAGATCTCTGATTTTTGATTCCAGAAATCTGAGCACAGTTTGAGACATTATTGTGATCTCTTCTGAAATATCTCGAGGATATTACAGGGCTACTTTTTCTCAGGTGGAGGCCAGGAGACAGGTCTCATTTGCTCTAAAGGTAATTTCATTTGCTGTCTACGAGAAACAATTGAGGCAATAAAGAGATACTTCTTGGTGATTTTTCTTCTATGCATTTGCATATTTTCCTCGAAACCAATTGTTAGTTGATATAATGCATCAGAGTCAATCGTACTATTGCTTGTGATTACTCCGGCTAGCTGTTAGCCTTAAAGCTAGCTGTAGTCTCGAGTGTTAAAACTGTGTATTTTTGGACAAATAAACTCCTGAACTTGTTTCCAGAGTCAGTACGTTCTCACTGTTCTCTGTATATGGCAAGCTCCAGGTGGATTTTGGGATAGCAAATGCCTGGAGTTTGTTCTTTAGAACATCGTAGCAGCTCATGTGTTTGGAGATAAACGTGGCTAGTCGAAACTCTTTTAAAGTCCAGTTTTATATAGCACTTTTTAAACCATATAAAGGGATTCTAACTCCTAAATTACTTCTATCGAGCTACAAACATTAGATCCCAAAGTAAGTTCGTTTTTGTAATTTAGCAATGAGCCAAGACACAATGTGTTTATGATTTAATTAAAAGGGTTCAGTCAGTGTCTGTTCCTACCCGCCGAGGGAAAACAAGGACATAAACGGGGACGTGCAGTCATTTTGTTTTATGGCTCCGGTCGCGTTCAGTCATCCAATCACTGCGTCGCTGAGGTGTGAGACCTACAAAGACACCTTGACGCTCTGAAACCTGCTTGTAAGCGTTTGGCAGCGTGCATAACATTCATTAATGAATTACATCTGGATCTATGTAACGTTACACTCAGTAAGGTCATAGTGTAATGTCCTTTGTTTCTGCCTCAGACGCCCAAAGTCTTGAATGGCCCATGGCCAGGCGGGGGACAGACCAAACTGCAAAATCATCCTGTCAACACACCAGCAGCCCCTTGATGTCGTTTGGGGTGTGCAGGGTTGTTAACATTCAATCATACAACTTTGCAATGAGCCGAAACCCAAAAGGGGGGGAACAGGGACTGATTAAAACCTTCATCAGCACTATTTAGGATGGTTCTCATGACTGGCTGCACCTCTGCTTCTGGCTTTGCTGTGTGCTGAGACTGCCACCTTGTGCACTAGGTGCTATGGTGGATAATGGTCTTAGTTGATTATTCCAAATTGCACATTTCATGCCATTGTGTTATTCCTTTAGATTGGTGACAACACCACTTTCACTTTGGACATATTAACAAGAAGTAAACAAATGAAGAAGATCTTTTTTTTTTTTTTTTTGCAGTCCGAAATATGACTTTTTCATATAGCCAAGATTTTTTTTTTTTTTTTTTTGCATGGTGAACTTATTTTCATAAGCACTTTTCCATATTACTTTTTCTTTTTTAATTTCTATTCATCCCAATGATTGTCATTATATTTGTTTGTATTATATTTATTTTTGCAGTTTTATATTTAAAACAGTATAAATTAAAAGCGAGTTCAATATTACAGTTTATTAATGCATACTACACATACTACTAATGAATTCAGAAATATATATATTATTTATAATATTCTATATATATATAGTATATAATAGCCTATATATTATATAGAGGTATATATATATATATATATATATATATATATATAAATATAAAACTGTTTTTTTTATTTATTTAATGACTGATTTTATTTTAATTTTATTTATTTATTTATATTACATTGATTTTTTATGACAAGCACTTTCTATTTTACTTTGCCTTTATTTATTTATGATTCTCATTGAATTTATATTACTGTAATAGATGTTTTTTACTGTATATTTTTTTTGAATCTGCATAAATTAAAAGCAGTCAAATAAACATGATGAATAAATACTTAAACTTTACTTCAGATGTTTATATATATATATATATATATATATATATATATATATATATATATATATATATATTACTATAGGTTAAAACGGAAACATCTGAGGTGTATACATTAGGGCTGTCAAACTATTAATCACGATTAATCGCATCCAAAATAAAGATTTGTATTTCTATTTACATAATATATGTGGGTGCATTGTGTATAATTATTTTGTATATATATAATAAATAAATACACCCACATGCATGTATATTTAAGAAAATAATATTATCTATATATAAAATATTTATATTTATATATAATATAAATTATATATAAATCTATATACAGTAAACAGAAACTTTTATTTCGAATGCGATAATATCACAATTAATCGTTTAACGGCCCTAATATATATATATGTGTATATACATAATTATTTTGTATATATATAATAAATAAATACACCCACATGCATGTATATTTAAGAAAATAATATTATCTATATATAAATATTTTATATTTATATATAATATAAATTATATATAAATCTATATACAGTAAACAGAAACTTTTATTTTGGATGCGATTAATGAACAATTAATCGTTTGACAGCCCTAATATATATGTATATACAACATATATATATATATATATATATATATACATGTTAATTTTTTTATTTATTTTTATTTATTTTTTTGAAAAACAAAAGACCTTTTAAGCTGAAT
This sequence comes from Hybognathus amarus, assembly GCA_030378365.1. Classification (NCBI taxonomy): domain Eukaryota; kingdom Metazoa; phylum Chordata; class Actinopteri; order Cypriniformes; family Leuciscidae; genus Hybognathus; species Hybognathus amarus. The sequence goes on along the minus strand of JAQIUQ010004045.1, from coordinate 353,254 downwards.
TTCAGGAGGTTTGTTCCTCTAAAAGTCAATATCATATGTCTTCACTGTGTGCAGGCTTCTTATCAGTCAGTTTAGCAATATGATGCATCTGCACCTGTGTAGATCAGGCTGTAAGATCAATACCAAAGCCTAGACTGTGACCTCTTAGATCATTTGAATCATTGAGTCTGTTGGGACGTGTGTGTGTGTCACGTCAACAGCAGTAAATGTCAGCTGGCCACAAAAGCCTTGCATTGGCTCCAGATGCCTGAGAAGCCAAATAATTCTCTCCCTGACACAGATCTCTGTCAATCAGGTTTTGTGTGCAGCGAGACAGTCGGGAGGTTCCCCTCGTGGGACGGAGTCAGTCTGAATCCGTTCTCAATGGAAAGGCCTCTGTGCGTTCAGACTCCAGTTAGATCGCGGTAGAAGAGGCCAATCGGAAAAAAAGCGCGATTCAAGGCTGTCTAATTTTACAGCAACTGTGATCCATCAGGCAGCGGAGATGTGACAGTGGAAATGAATGATGGAGGCAGACAGGTGGCTCTTAGCGTACGACTGATTTACGCTGCACGGGCACCGGACGGAGATTTATGGAGTGAACATGATCATGTTCATTATGACTGTCACCTTAAGACCATTTTCTCTATTTCAACTCGGGGTCACTTTAGCAGGAGCTGGAGAATTACAAAAGATGGAGAACTGCTGCATATCAGAAATCTACCACAAACCTGATAATATATGAGGAATTGGCTACTATTTGATTGGTTGTGACAGCATTTTATTCAGAATATTTGAGAAAAGTGCAGTTAAATAAGGCTTAATTTAATTGTTTGGGTTTTTTTTTGCAACTTTGATCTGCTTGATTCCTCGGAAATAATATTAAATACACATTAAAACAAAATTAGATAAAATGTATATACACATACACATTAACATTTTCTTTTTTATCTCAGCTTGTAAACTATAAAGGGAACCCTATTTAATTCAATTCAATTCACATTTATGTGTATTAAAAATACTTTGGACATTGATATTATAATAAAGATTACAATTAACAACAGAGCCCAAACTAAAAAAAAATTATATGCAAACATGTAAATTGCACAAAAGGCAGTTTTCACATTAAATTCTAAATCTAATTATAAAATGATGTTTCTACTCCAATTTGCTGTTAAAATAAAGTAATTTACATTACATTGTAATTTACATAACTAGTTTTCATGACAGATTTATTTCAACATACATTAAATAATTAATACATCACTATCAGGTTAATGAATATATAGGCAAGTATAGTGCATATATTTAGCGAAATGTCCTCTATAGAGTTCTGGACACTGAATGACTTGCCGAAGGTAAATTGTAATGCTACAGTGACATTGTTTACAAGCTGTTTTATAGATGTTTTACCATAGTTGAAACACTGATTGAGCGATTACATGACACATGAGATGTTCATTCATGTTTATTTCGTGCTGTAACTAGTAAAGAGAAAGAGATGATCACTCACTGCTCCGAATGTCGTTGTCTACCTCAGGCTCCAAAGAGCATCAAAACAGCATTTATTGTTTTGAATTTCCTTATAAAATGGACAGAATTTGAAGATGAGACTTTGTATCTTTTGGAAAGTAACAAAGCACAAAGCTTATTGTGATTATTGGACTGCATATATAATGTTTAGTGAAGTTTTATTCACTCAGACTGAAAAGTTGATCTTGTCATTTAAGAATTGATATCGATTCTCTTCATCTTTTGTAAATGTTATTTTATACATGTTATACATTATCTAATTTTGTTGCTATTTATTTTATTTTATTACACAAATCTGCCTTATTATGGTATGGTCCTGTTTTATATAAAAATCTCAGTTTTTATTTATTTATTTTTTTTATTATTTTTTGGGGTGGTTGATGTCTTGTTATATTTGTATTATATGAAAATTCAAAAAAATAAAAAAGAATTGATATCGATTGGTTGAAATGGAGATATATAAAACTAGTAGTTACAAATTAAGTTCCACGCATATATATATATATATATCATACAGCTATGGAAAAAATTAAGAGACCACTGCCAAATCAGCAGTTGCTCTGGATTTATTATTTATATTATAAATAATAAATCCAGAGCAACTGCTGATTAGGCAGTGGTCTCTTAATTTTTCCATAGCTGTATGTATATATATATATATATATATATATATATATATATATATATATATATATAATTTATATAGCAGTGAATGGTTAAACTCTGGTTAAAATCCTGACCAAATAGAATTATATTAATTATTTTAGTGTTTAATGTTTCTTGAGTGTAATTTCTTTGTGGGAATAGTGGGTTTACTGCATTGGTTGACTTCACATTATCCTTTAAATATTTGATATAATATCAAATTATGTGTAAACTGTAAACGAATATCATTGGCTTGACCTTTCACTATTCAGATGTATCATTTTCTCATCTGTTTTGTCTCTGTGTTGCAGTAATGCCGTATAACAGCGCCCATCACTGTGTCGTTGAGGTGGAGAACTTCCTGCTTTTACTGGGTGGAGAAGACCAGTGGAACCCTGAATGGTAAAATGTGTAAAAAATATTGTTGTTTTAACTTAAAGAATGACGTAACCTGGTTGCCTTAACATTTTAAGTTCATTGAAATGGAAAAATTGAGTTAATACAATCATCAGAAAGCCAAAATATTATGTTATCTGAAGTTGATTTGACAAAAGAAAAAATGTTGTGATTACAAATCATGAACATATATTTTTTTACAGTAAAACAATAACGTGCTGAATCAGTGCTATCACTGACATTGATTTTATAATTCATAAAATGTGTATTATTGCTATGAAATATTTAATTTGAAACAATATTTATAATGTAACTCTGAAATAATAGCAATGTGTTTCATCTTCGCAGGCAAACACAGCACTAACTTTGTGAGTCGGTATGATCCAAGATTCAATAGCTGGATACAACTGCCGCCCATGCAGGAGAGGTATGATGCCTTCTGAACATGACTTATTATTCATAAATAATAAGAGCTCTTCATAACATGGCTATAATTATTTCTTAAGCCTTTGTGATGAATTTTTCACTCTTGGTTGCGACTGGGATATTTGCTGTAAACAGTCTCTACGTTGACTGATTTTAAGAGACGATCTTTTCATCTTGTCTTTGTTTCAGGAGAGCGAGTTTCTTCGCTTGCTGCCTGGATAAGCACTTGTATGTTGTTGGGGGAAGGAACGAGACAGGTTATCTGTCTAGCGTCGAAGCCTATAACCTTGAGACAAACGAATGGAATTACGTTTCGTCCTCTTCCACAGCCGCTGGGCTGCACACGCAGGCGCCGTGCACAATGGGAAAATATACATCTCAGGTTTGACGATACACCTCATCCAAACAGTGAATGAATCAAAGTTTCTGAGACGTTACTAACAGGTGTCGTTACAGGGATGAGCTCTGGAAGTGACTTGCTGTACTATTAACAGCACAGTTCAATGATATTTTGAGCACAAGAACAGATAGTTTTATTTTAAATGCATTTTAAATTCAACATAAAATGGCATTTCATGATTGCGAAAGATTTTTGGACAGGACTCTGTAATTTATCCATTGGGATTGTGAAAAGTATCTCTGGTCACACTTTAGTTAAGGGTCCGATTCTCACTATTAACTATGACTTCTGCCTCAACAAACTCCTAATTACTGCTTATTAATAGTTACACTCTAAAAAATGCTGGGTTGTTTTAACCCAATTTTGGGTAAAATACGGACAAACCCAAATGTTGGGTTTAAAATGTAATTAAAAAATGTAACCCAATGGCTGGGTTTGTCCCATATTTGACCAAAATTGGGTTAAAGCAACCCAGCATTTTTTAGAGTGGTAAGGTATTTGTTAAGTTTAGGTATTATAGACACGATTATTAAGGGATGTAGAATATGGGCATGCAGAATAAGGAAATAATGTGTGCTTTATAAGTACTAATAAGCACTTGTATGTTGGCCAATTATTAGCCCATATCCTAATAATAGGCATGCTAATCTGCAACTACTGTAGTTAAGAGTAGTTCACTTTAAAAAACTTTTGCTGATAATTTACTCACCCCTGTCATCCAAGTATGTCCATGTCATTCTTCTCTTCAGTCGAAAAGAAATTAAGGTTTTTGATGAAAACATTCCAGGATTTTTCTCCATATGATGAACTTCAATGGGAACCAAAACGGTTCAAGGTGCAAAAGACAGTTTCAGTGCAAACTGCAAACTGTTCAAAGGGCTTTAAACGATTCCAGACGATGAATAAGGGTCTTATCAAGCAAACCAATCGCTCATTTAAAAAAAAACAAAGTTTAAGTTTTATAAGCTCAAATGCTCGCTTGCTCCTGTTATGCGCGTTCATGACTCTACTGTTTGAACTCGTTTATCAAATGAACGAACATTTTTTTGTGTTCATTTGTTTCTTTCAATCAACGAAATGAACAAATCGAACTCGGAAAAGATTTGTTCATTTGATCATCGTCTTAAATCGTTTTAAAGCCCTTTGAACAATTTGCACTGAAACTGTCATTTGGACCTTGAACCGTTTGGTTCCCATTGAAGTCCATTATATGGAGAAAATCCTGTACTGTTTTCATCAAAAACCTTAATTTCTTTTCGACTGAAGAAAGAATGACATGGACATCTTGGAAGACATGGGGTGAGTAAATTATCAGCAAAAGTTTTTTTAAAAGTGAACTCCTTTAATAGTGAGAATTGGACCCTCAACTAAAGTGTCACAATGTCTCTCTATATGATACATGATTGACCGAAAAGTACTTAAAAGTACAGCACATTAGCCAAAAAGGAACGTTTTTTTCAGAATAAAAAAAAAAAACTTTAGAATAACGTGAATCATCCCTATAGCCTAAACAGTATAGCATTATGTTTGCAACACCAAGGGAACATTCCCAGGGGAATGCATGAACTGAAGTTTATAAAAAAAAAGACCAGGAAAGTTCATTTAGAAAGTAAATACGGTCTAATTTTGATTCCATTTTGACTTAACTTTTTGAATACCTTACACCTGTCCTTATGTTGAAACTGGTATTGTGTATGTTATTCTTCAGGTGGGGTTCACAACGGTGAATACGTGTCCTGGCTGTACTGCTACGACCCCGCGATGGACGTGTGGGCTCGGAAACAGGACATGAACACTAAGCAGCCATACACGCTCTCGCAGGCATGAACGACCGCCTCTACGCTATTGGGGGCAACCACTTAAAGGGTAATTTATACAGCCGTGAAACCAAACCTCAGCAGCAGGAACTGTGTACACAACAGTGATCGATATAGTTTCATTCAATGATTAGATTCCAACACTCAGACGCCTCTGCAAAGTAAGATCTTTGACTGTTTTCTTGTGTGTGTAGGATTCTCTCATCTGTGATGTGATGCTGGTTGAATGCTATGATCCTAAAGCAGATCAGTGGAATATCCTGCAAACGCCTATCTTAGAGGGACGCAGTCGGGCCTGGATGTGCTGTTCTTGATGACAGCATTTACTTGGTGGGGGGCTACAGTTGGAGCATGGTAAACACATCTCACTTAAATGCAGGATATAGATATTCAAGATATAGATAGTAGGTTGATTCCCCTGAATAAGCTGCTATAGCAAAACTGGTTCAAACCTATGGTGTGAGGTTGGGGGTGGGGCTATCTGTCTGACCGACCAATCAGGCAGAGGGGTTCAGTCAGGAAACCTGTTTGTAAACAACCACTATTTTTGCCATTCTGATATTGAGAGTAAAGAAACGACATACTTCACCGTTCACCTAAAATCGTTAATTATTTAACACGTACAAAAACGTTTATTGTTCAAATTCAAGCTGTGCACGATTTATCGTTAAAAGATTGCGATCTCAATTTGAGAACACACGCAATCTAATTCCTAAACGATCATGATTCAGCGTGTGTCTATTAAACCTTTGACAAAATCATCTGGATCATTTTACATTCACTGATCCAGAGAAGAACACTTTCATATTAGGTATGAAACAGCTTTGTTATTGCTATTTCTGTATTACAATAATTCGAATTATCACACAAGTACTGAGATAAAAGTTTATGATTTCAGATGTAAACACTGATGTCTACAGGGCAAATCCTGTCTACTTGGAGCTTTAAAGGGGTGATGAACTGAGAAATCAAATTTTCCTTTGAGCTTTTGACATCTAAGATGTCATCATATTATAAGAATATCCTGTAAGTTTCAGAACTGAAAAAAAAAAAAAGTTTCAGAACTGAAAAAAAAAAAGAGTTTCAAGAGCTTGAAAACGTCCTTGTTAAGTCCAATAAAAGCTTTTATTGACACCAGGCTTAGCAAACGACTCGTTTTTCAAAGTGGGGAACTATGACGTCAAAGAGGATAAAACACCATCCCAAGAAGAAGATCAATGCATACTTCAACACGGCCAGTTTAGCCCCACCCACCGATTCGCGCATTACACCGCATCAGCTAAATACACATAGATGCCTACCTCATGATGACAAAATGGATCCAGCTACCGAGCAATAAACATGCCGTTTACAAAATATTGTACAGTGCCTGGTTGTGGAAGAAGACAGTCGCTGCATAAGCGAGTGAGTTGAAACTCATTATAATATGCAAAACTGTTATCCACTCACAGCAGTGGGCGTTTACTTCCATGCTTCAGTGCAAGACGCCATAAAAACCGGGGCGTTTTGAGCTAGGCTCAGAAACTAGGGTAAAAATAGCCTATTACTTATTCATTTTGATGTTTTTGAATGTAAAAAACAAGCGGACATCATAAGCTGACCTCAGAATATAACAATTTTTAAAAAGCCAGTTCATGACCCCTATAAAATAAACAATTGTATCGATTACATTGTTCACCACTAGGTGGCGACAAATGATGATGTTTTTGTCATTGAATTATTAATTCAAATCAAATTAAAATTTTAAGCAATGCATTATTTGTCAGAACCTCTAGTAAATTACATTTAATTTTGTTTAGTTGTCTGTTCAGGGTCGTGGGGAAAATCGTGATTATCCATTTGAAACCAAAAATATCATGAATCTCAATTTATCCAGAATCATGCACCTATAATTCAAATGTAGATTATGAATGTAGATTTAAAATGAATGTAGATGAATGTAGATGATGAATGTAGAAATGTAGATTAAATAACCCAATTACACATTGGGTCTCAGTCTGCCGAGATCAGGGCTGTGTCAAACACAAAATCCTTCCAGTGCTCTGAAACGATGGCTGCATACGAAATCGTATACTTCCCTACTATACATATAGTAGGCGATAAAACAGTAGAAGTATGTCTGAATTCACAGTACTCATAAAAGAGTCGAGTAAAAACTACCCAGATGGCGGACCAGATTCTGAACTATCAGATATATATAAAATAATCATACACAGTGCACCCACATATATTATGTAAACACAAATCTTTTATTTTGGATACAATTTAATCGTTTGACAGCCCTAATATATATATAAATATACACCCTAAACAATGCTGGGTTGTTTTAACCCAAATTTGGGTAAACTATGGGACAAACCCAAATGTTGTGTTAAAAATGTCATTTAAAATTTTAACCCAACTTTCAGCTTTCTACGATATTTTTTTAAATGACATTTTTAACCCAACAATTGGGTTTGTCCACATTGACCCAAATTTGGATTAAAACAACCCAGCATTTTTTAGAGTGTATATATATATATATATATATATATATATATATATATATATATATATATATATATGTTATCCTCTAAAATATAATATTATCTTTTTTATTGCCTTTTTTATTATATCACATAGTTTAGTAGTTCATCATAAATGAGGTATCATTTGAAAGCTTATAAACTCAGAATTCATCCTGTGAAACCCGTTTTATAATTGAACGTTACGTTACCATAGAAACGGCACTCTAAATTATTCTATCAGGCTCCTTCCCCTTTTCAGGCATTATTATATTTAATAATTTATGATCAAAACCTTTTCTAATTTAGACAAAAACACATATTGTCAGAAAGGTCTGTGTCTCTTGTGACAGAATTGATATTTGGACAGAAATGTATTAAGGGTTTAAGACTGAAATGCATCAAGAAGCATTTTGAAGTATGAAATCTTGTGAGAATAACTAGTTGAACATCTCTTGCAGGGGCGTACAGACTGTCATACCACCATTTGTTACAGCCCAAGAGAAAGGCTCATGGACAGAAATGGAAGGAGAGGTGGCTGAACCTTTAGCCGGGCCGGCCTGTGCCACAGTGCATACTGCCGGCCTGTTTACCATTTAACAAATAACTATATAGAAAAGAGGAAAAGAGGAAAAACCTGTCGGGATGGAAAGTCAATCGCTGGATCAATGAATCAAACCCATGAGGGAGACTCTCCCTAAGGAAACGCCCCAGCTTTTGAACAGGAGGTGATGAGGTGTACAGATTATTATTTTTTTACTGGTCTGACAAGAGCACTTTGTTTCTTTTCATACTTAAAAGTTTTAAACTGATGTTATCATCAACTTTGCGTATTTGATGCTCACGTGTGTTGACATTCAACTGCTCACATTCAATCGCTTTTTTATCGATAAATGTTTTTGCTTAACTTGGCATACAGTAGCGTACGCATACTTTTTGAACCAAATCGATATATCTTCCATACGTACTTTGTATTTTGTGGAAATCGCTGATTCGGGCGATGCTGAAGAGGGTCGACAAAGGAATACTCTTGTTTTACAAGCAAAACTCAGTGATTCTGTGTAACACTGTAGAGTAGAAATCAGCTATTTAATATATATCACACCACGTCTGCTTGTTATTGATATTGCCGCCATACTTAAGTGGCATATTGTTATTTGTACAGATAGAGAGGGAATAAATGTCAATTATGAATTATGAAAAAAAAACATTTCAGTAAAACACAAGTTATGATTTTATTGTTTGAACAATCAGTATGTTATTTATTTAGCCATGTGGTATATATGTGCATGCGCGTAAAGTGGAAAGCTTATTGTGTTATGCTGTGGGTACATATTTGTTTATGTTCATATCTGTTTATATCTCACAGTGCCTATTTTAAGCATCAGGCTGCTTTATTTCAGAAAAATTGCCCATTATAAAATCAGAGCGTTTTAAGTCATATAAATTATTGGCCTGATTGGTTTCTCTGAGACGTGATCTGAAATCGGACTCTGTTGCACTGGTGTTTGATGGCCCTTTTGATGAGAAAAGGGAATGTTTTTCATTGTTGTAAATAATCGCTTGCAGTGGAACATTTTTGTGCTCATGGGATTTATTCTCAAATCCTGTTATGTTCTTTACATTTAGTCTATGAAAATAAAAACTGAATTTCTGGATCAATAATCTGTCTGAGCTAAACCTCGACAACACAACGCCCTCAATCTACTGTGTATAAAACTGTTTATGTGTTTGCAGTATTGCAAGAATTCTATAGCAGTGTGCAATAATATTTAATTTAATGATTTGGAAAATTTCAAAATGGCATTTAGAGGCTTTTGCATTGGAACTTATATATATATATATATATATATATATATATATATATATATATATCAGAAATGTACAATGCTTGCCCTTTACAGCCAGAATTCAACTGGAAATAAGGTGAAGGTGAACCAAACAGTATATGGACCCCATTGACTTCCATAGTATGGACCCCACTCAAGACAGAAAGCATGCGTTGCTGTTTAAAATAGTTTGATAAGGCGGCTTAATGCCTGCAAAATTACACTTTTTGGCTGAAGACGGTTCAGAAGTTAAATGCATGAAATTATTTTTTTAATAATTTTTCTTATTTTCAGTCACAATAGTGAGGAATATTGCACATTTTCTTCTGAATGCTGTCTTACTCAATGGGGTCCATCAACTGTTTGGTTACCCATATCCTTCAAAATATCACTACTATAGAAATTCATACAGGTTTGAAACAACTCAGAGGGTGAGCAAATGATGACAGAATTTAAATTTTTGGGTGAACTACCCATTAAAATGTTCTTCAATGCTATATTTCTGCAGTCCTGTCATTTCTCTCCTGTACAGGAGGTGGCAGCGGAGCACTCGACCAGTATAGACGTACAACGAAGAAATGTTTGTGTACATGTGATATAAAACAACTTTTGAAATTAAGAAACAGCATTCATTTATTGTGTCATTAATTCGCCGCAACAACATCATCATCATGGGTCGCGTATGATTTTATCTCTATTAATGATTGTAAAATTGAACGCGCGATCACTGTGTTTATAACTAGCTGTCAGGTTTGACTGAATGATGTTTAAGACGCTGTCATATGCCGTTTTAGACTTTGAACCCAAAACGCATCCAATAAACCCCTCTAAGAGCTTGAAATAAGCAAAAACTAAAAAAGGGAAGATTTGACATTCAGAAGGTCTCATACCAAACGTTCACAAAGCCAGCCATGATGAAGAACAGCAGTGTAAAAAGGTAAGACTTGAACTGACATCTCTATATATCTTCTATCATGAGAGATCAAGAAATACAGCTGTTTTTGTGCTGACATTTCGAGCCTACATGTAACTAGTTGAGTTAGTGGATGTGTTCCTCAAGACCAAAGCTGGACTGGAGGTTTCTGCAAAGGTTCTGCAGGATTCTGAAGATCCTCTTCCCATCCTGGTCCAACCTGAGTGTGCGGATGTTCATCACGCTTCTTGGAGTCACACTTTCAGGTAATAAACTGGGTTATAATGGATTTTTTTTTTGTCTTCTCACTGTGTTTTTCAATGTATATGTCTTTTCTTTTAGTCCAGCTTGTGATTTATCAAGTGGGTCTTATTCCGAGTCAGTTCTACGAAGGTTCTGTCTGAGAAGAGTTATGGGAAGTTCAAAGATCTGGTGGTGTTTGCGGTTCTGCTCATCCTGGTTAATTCAACCGTGAGTTTAGTCTTGTATGTACAGTAGTTTTCTGCTAGTCGCTTCAACTAGTTGTAACCCTTTGTTTTAGGTTAAAAAATCTGTGTATTATTTTTATATTAGAGTATGTCACTAGCAATGGTTTCTACTCCAGGGTTTCTGCAGGTTTCACAAAGTCAAATTTAAGACTTTTTTGAGACCATTATGAATGAAATTTAAGACCTATATAAAAAAAAACGTACAAAGGTAAATGCATAAACAGTCTCAAAATCAATTCGCAAAGCAATTGATTTTATTAAAACTGAACATTCGGCTAACACAAAACCTCAAAACTGATAGGCTGTTGCATGTTGGTCTATGTTGTAGATGTAATACAGCGAATTAAGAACTACAACCACGTAATATAAATAAAAATTAAAAAACATTTCAAAGCGCTGCGGAAGCATTTCAATGAGACGTTTACATGGACGTAGGAAAATTAAGACCTGTTTAAAAAGATTTAAGACCTAGAACACAATACTTCAGCCAATTTAAGACTTTTTAAGGCCTTAAAATTGTGATTTTGAAATTTTAGACTTTTTTAGACTTTAAGCCCGCTGAAAACCCTATCTATTCCAATAGGGGTGTAACGATACCCTCATGTCACGATTCGATACATATCACATGATACTGAACTCACGATACAATATTATTGCGATACTCCAAGACACATGGTACAAATGTACTGTTGATTAAAATGCTAAATTTGATATTACATTGTAGGTTTAAATGACTAGACTTGAACTTGTGCTTGTAACCCAAGGACAATGGTGACACCAGAATAACAATATTCATGATTCTGAAGCTGAAATTACTGAGTTATTGTAGATGAATATGCTTGCACGCTTTCACTGACTAGATATATTTAAAATAATGTCGGCCACTTTTTCTGGTAACATCAGATATTTGTCATTATCAGGACCCACAAATATTCCCCCATTGTATTATTATACATTGTATATAGTAGTTTAGTGTAGTACTGACACTAAAACAATGAAAACATGAATTGTTTTCTCACACAGTAATTTTTATTTTGGGGGACACTTTTTATTTTGGTCACTATCCATGATATGTATTGTTGCATTTTTGTATTGCGATATATTGTGGCACGATATATTGTTACACCTCTAATTCCCAACAAACTGAACATGGGTGAACAGATAAAACACCTTCAATGCAGCGTACATTTTTTCGGATAAAAGCTTCTGCCAAATGTCACTATATTTTATTCCATATCATACAATAACAATATTTATCACACTATTCATTTACCATTAATGGGGATTAAATGCTTTCCACATATTTGTTAGACCTTGAGAATGAATTTAAAATAGTTTGTTCACAATTAAACTCCACCTTTTAATTTAGGGCCCCATGAAATTAATTTTTTTTTTTCACAAAAATTCTGTGTTTTCTCATTTCATCTTTTTGGGGATTATGTGTTTTAGGATTTAATACAAATTTATGTAAACTTCAACAATTTAATCAAGCTTTAAAATGTAGTCAAATTAAAATATAACAAATAATTGACACTGCATAACAACATGAATGAAAAAATATCTCACTTGCTTTAACTTAGAAATAAAAATATTATTATTACTATTACTTTAAGTACATTTTAAGTACATAGGAATATATTTCTGTCATAATTTCTTGAAGTCAAACCAATTTTGACGGCTTGTTGGGAAGATCTTTCAGTTTCGGTTACACTTTCAGTGTGTATTTGACGGTAGTTTTTCTCAAATGTAATGGTGAAAAGCTTGTGAAGTGACTCACAAAACCGACAGCTCATGAATGTGAAGTTTGCATGAGTGTGTGAGTTTGTGTATCAGTAACCACGACATTCATTCACACATGTTTATATCTGCTGTGTGATTGGCTGTTAGATTATGCTGAGGTAATCATAATGTAAAATTTATGCCGATATCACTTACCTTTGAGCCCTACCTCAGAGAGAAATTTAGAAACTGACCAAATTGTGGGTCTATGCAGCTGCCTTCAACATCTCAAATATGGGCTAAATTGAGCAGCAACATTATTGATGGGCTATATTGCTTTGGATAGATGTGTCAGCTAAATATCCAATCAACAATTCATAATAAATCACTAATCAATAATATATCTGTTCCTCAGCTGAAGAGTCTAGACCAGTACATCTCCAGTCTGCTGTATGTCAGCTGGAGAAAGTCTTTAACTGAAGAAATCCATAACACATACTTCAAGGGGCAGCGTCTACTACACCCTCAACATACTGTGCAAGACATCGACAACCCGTAATGTATTCACACTACATTTGTTCATGTTACACTTCAGTTCTTAAAGGGATAACGAACCTTCATTAAATCTAATGTGTTAATGGTTTATTTTGTTAAGAGACCAGCGCATCAGTCAGGATGTAGAGAGGTTATGTAAGCAGATGAGCACTATTGCGAGTCGACTTCTCATCTCTCCGTTCACTGTGACCTACTACAGCTATCAGTGCTTCAACAGGTCAGAGAGATGTGTGTTTGTGGTCTATATAATATATCATCTGATCGTATTTGGCTGTATTCATTATCATCATATTAAAATATTTTGGACACTTTACTTAAAGCCTTTAGTATAATACATTCATTAAAAAAGTATTTAATTATGCTTTGTAATAATGAATCGAATGATATTCATAAATAATTGTAACCACAGATATAAAACATTCTAATACTTGATGCATGAAAGTATAATGCATTAAATCACATGAAAAACAACACATTTCAGATGTATGCATGTTACAATTATTTATGAAAAGATATAATGCATTAATATCGTACATTATCAATACCTTTATAATGCATTATACAAGAAAAGTGCTACTAAATACTCTTGTATCTTTTCATCCCTCTAGTTTTGCATTGAAAGATTTGATAGGATAACTTTCTCCTACCTTTTTGTTGCCGATAGTGCGGGCTGAGATTGGGTTTGTTAGCATCTTCGGCTACTTTGTGGCTGGAACCATCGTCAACAAGATCTTGATAGGACCCATACGTGTCCATGCTGGTTGAGCAAGAAAAGCTGGAGGGAGATTTTAGGTAGACCTATACAAAACAAGAGAAATATAAATTACATTCAGAGATGCTAAAGCAGACGGCCCATATTATTAATCGTTTTTATTTATCGTTTTTGAATGAATGCATCAGTATTTCAGCTCATCTTTCCAGGTTTAAACACATGCAAATTCAGAGTATAACGCAGAATCTGCCGCCTTCTTCAGGTTAGTTTGCACTTTTAGTATTTCTGCCTGCATTGATCACTCGATCTATCTCACATACTATCAAATCACAGAGCAGGAGAGCATTTGTTGTGTTTTGGATCAGGGCAGGGAAGGTGGAACACATGCGGACCGACCGAAGGCTGCAGATGCTCTTATCCACTCAGAGAAGCCTGATGAACAAAGAGCTCTGGCTTTACAGTAAGACAGCATTCAGACGATTGTACAGTATATATAAAATGTGCAATATTCCTCATTATTGTGACTGAAAATAAGAAAAATCTCATTTAACTCGGAACCGTCTTCAGCTAAAAAGTGTCATTTTGCAGGCATTAAGCTGCGTTATCAACCTATTTTTAAAACAATGCAGGATTTCTGTTCTGTTCTCTACAAATGCTTATTGTTTTTCTTCTTTAAAGTTGGGGTAAACACCTTTGACTATCTGGGCAGTATCCTCAGCTGTATGGTCATCGCTATCCCCATCTTTGCTGGAAATTATGACGGCCTGACACCTGGAGAACTGAGTGCTCTTGTCAGCAAGGTGAGTTCCTTCAAACTGTATTTAATGTGGCTGAAAATGAAAGGTACAGTAGAGGCAATTTTCAAAGAGGCTAGCAATAGCGAGCTAGCTTTGAAAGCATAAGATCCCACCCTCCCTTCAGAACATCTCCAAAGCCACGCCTCCTCCAAAACACATGACCGCATGAAACACATAACATTACAATAATAATGAACATAAACAACTTAAAGAGGTCTGACCTGTACCACCTGACTGCTGCAGATTGATTTCGCATATTGAAAGAACAGATTGAAACGCATTAATTTGACTCACAAACCGTGTATAATATCACAGGTT
The DNA here is from genome assembly GCA_030378365.1 of Hybognathus amarus. NCBI lineage: Eukaryota > Metazoa > Chordata > Actinopteri > Cypriniformes > Leuciscidae > Hybognathus > Hybognathus amarus. The sequence goes on along the minus strand of JAQIUQ010004045.1, from coordinate 338,223 downwards.
TCCATCTCTTCTAGATTACAGTAGTTAATGGTGTGAATACAGGATAAGCTCGTTGTTTTGGTTCAGGAGGAACTGTAAAAGGTGGCTGCTGTTTCGTTTGCGGTGCTCTGGGATAGAGCCAGGCCGATATTATCGGCCGATATTAGGCATTTTCCAAACTATCGGTATCGGCAGTTATAATGGGTGATAAATTAATATTTCAAAAATAAAATAAAAACGGACGGAAACATGCTTGAAACATGTCATGAGTGTTGGAGTTGTATAGTTTGTCCACCAGAGGGCACTCTACACCGCCCCTGTTGGCAACACCGTTGAGTTGGTCACGAGACATACATTGCTTGAATAACAATTAAAAGATCATCCCGATCAGTTCTCTTAACTCAAATAAGCATGACAAAATTTGTGACTATCATGTCCAGTTTTGCTGCTGTTAAATAAGCCGAGAGTGAAGCGGAATTAGCTAGTAATAGTTACGCGTTAACGTTGTTACAGTGTAGTTGACTGACTGTCCTTTTAACTTATGACAATGTGACTGAAGTATTTCTTTAATAGCCCTTGACAGTTATAGCAATGAACTCGGTATCATCTCTCCTTGGCCTGTTATATTGAAAATGTATGTTTTACAATTTGCAGTATGACGTAATCCATTGCTAAATGATGGCTCATCATAAACTAGCGAACCACAAAGCTAGCTAATGCCACTATCATCAGTCTATTCTGTTGTGACAATAAAAGAAACAAGTTTCTTTTTAAAATGCATTAGCATATTATATTTAGTTAAAACTCATAAATAACTACAAATAACTAATGTTAGGGAAATCTGTAAATGTTTTGTTGCGCATTTCTAAAATATATATATATATATATATCGGCCAATATATCGAAATATCGAATTAAAAAAAATCAAAAAATATTTGAATCTGTATCGGCTTTTAAAAACGTCTTTATTGGTCTGGGCTCTAATCTGTGACTGACGTCTGTCTAAGGGTCCATTCACACAGAACACAGTTTTGCTTTCAGGAGGCATGGGCAGTGGAATGGGGAAAAAAACGCAAAGTCTTGAGACGTGTTTTTTTAAAAGCTAAACTTGAGCGCCACATTTTTAGAAAACCGTGTCATGCACGAGATGCATTATAAGATCCTACATGTCCGTCTAGCGCGTGTTTACATTGAAAAATAATGGAAAAGTAGCGCGTTCTGTGTGAACGGCCCCTAACTCTGCATAGCATGAAACTTAACTTCAGTGAGTGCTATCAAGAATGTGAAGAGACTTTCAACCAGCAGTGCTTGAGTGCATCTCAGCTGTCCACTATGTTAACCACGTCACGTGTCTCTTTCAGAATGCTTTCGTCTGTATCTATCTGATAAACTGCTTCACACAGCTCATAGATCTCTCAACCACCGTGTCTGATGTCGCTGGATACACGCACAGGTGAGATGCACTAAGATTGCATAAATGTTATGAATGCATATTGGTTTGCTAAAACATAGACTGCTTTATCTTTCTGTTGGTTCCAGAATTGGAGAATTGCGTGAAGCGATGGCAGACATTGCCAAGAAACAGTGTGACTCTGAGCGGTATGATGCGCCGTCAAAGGATGAATCTGACAGGTAACTGAATGATTGAAACTGAAACGGGTAAATTAAACTACTTTAAAGTTGTTTAGATTTGTTCACATCATTTCAAGAACTTGAAACCGAAGATCTAACGCAGATCTAAAAAGAGTTCCTGGTAGTCCAGAATGAGTAGTGTTATTTTACTATCAATGATGTACTATTTCAGTTTTTACTATTTTGATTCTTTTGTAAATTTAAATTTTGTATGGTTTTAGTTAACAATAATCATTTTGCACAGTAAATGCCATATCTTTGTGTATCAATGCGTTAATCAATGCTAATTCATTCTAGCAATGTGTAAAAACATGCTAGCAACAGGCTAATTCATGTTTGCAACGTGTTAGTAACTTGCTAATTCATGTTTATGACAAACATGTTAGCAACATGCTAATTAATGTTAGCAGTGTATTAAAACGTGTAAGCAATGTGTTATTTCATGCAAGCAAAAAAAGTTTGTTCCAATGAACCATACTTTCTAGTTATCATTGTCACAATCTTGTTAACAATTAAAATAATTCTTCATCAGTGATCGAGAGCTTCACAGCGTCCCAGAAGACACTGCGTTTGTTCTGGATCGTCTGTCCTATAAATCACCCAGATCAGAGGAGCTGCTGGTGAAGGATCTGACCCTAGAGATTACTCAAGGAATGCACCTGCTCGTGAGTGGGAAACACGGGAACAGGGAAGACCTCCCTACTGAGGGTCCTCAACGGCCTGTGGGAACCATGCAGCGGTACACCTAAAGAGATGGCAGAAGATAAAACGATGAACAAATCTGCATCGTTGAATCATGCACCTTTCCTGTTTCTCAGGTTCTGTGGATATGACCACGTGTTTTGGCCGAGGGTGTGCTCTTCCTGCCACAGAAAGCATATCTTACTGATGGCACTCTCAGAGAACAGGTGAGGCAAGAAAAAAAAAATTAACGCCACCAATTATGCAGAAATCTATAATTTTGTTAGTAAAAACAATGTTTGAGTATAATAATGTGCTTATGTTTTTTTGACAGTGAGACTAATTTGCTGTCTTTCCCTTGTAGGTTATCTATCCATTAAATGATATATATCCTTCCTCAGGTAACATTTAAAAAAACATTTAAATAGTATAGCTCAAATATATGCATGTAATGTACTTTGTATATAAAATGTGTTATAGAAATAAACTTGCCTTATTATATAAGCTAATGCAAACTTATCGAGACATTTGTGAGCCGATTAAACTACACACTTCTGGTGTTGTAAGTAAATGTAGATTATGATGACATTTCACACTTTCAACCAATATAAATTTTTCTTCTAGGGTCTATAGATGATGAAAGAATATTAAAATACCTGGAACTTGTTGGTTTGGTATGACTGATCTTCCTCTTTATAATTTTATTTGTTTTAAAAGCTGTTTTGTAAGCAGCATGTTTTTGTGTTATTTTGCATGTCAGTCAAATCTTCTGACCAGAATCGGAGGATTGGATACACAAGTGAACTGGAACTGGTGAGAAATAAATTTTAATATCTGCATATGAAAAATGTGGGTGTTTTAAGAACTAAAAAATGGGATTTCCTCTTTTTTTTACAGGTATGATGTTTTATCACCAGGAGAAATGCAGAGGCTTTGCTTTGCTAGACTGTTTTACTTGCAGCCCAAATATGCAGGTCAGTTCCTGCATAGTCTAATCAGTCAGATTAGTCCCATTCATGTGACCTGTGCCGTGAGTAAAACATGCAGTTTGATTTAGTACTGGATGAGGCCACGAGCGCTCTGACGGAGGAGGCCGAGGGTCAGCTCTATAAGGCCTGTAAGCAGCTGGGAATGACCCTCATCAGTCTGGGTCACCGAAGCACTCTAGAAAAGGTGACTATATGTGACCTTTTCACATTCACCAACACAACACCACAAACATTACTGTGAACTTTTCTATGGCCCTTGGCATAATTATTATTATTTTTTTATGTGTGCTCTTTAAACAGCATCATGATGTCATGCTGCGACTGTGTGGAGGTGGCCAATGGGAGCTCACCAAACTCAGAGAGGCATGAACCTTCAGACTTGCACTATAATGAGAAGATGTTGGAGGAGATCTGTTGTAATGTTTACTTGACATGATCATCCTGTCAATGTTTTTTTTTTTTTTGATACAGTAATAACACTGGTTAGATAGACAAAGGCTTTTGTTGGTATTGATGTTGTTATGCAAGTATATGCTGCTTCATTCAACATTCATTGGTTGTTTAATGCCAAACGGATTTGCAACCAAAAAAAGGGATTGCTGTAATGAAAGAACATTTAAGAGTATTTCAAAAATAATTTGAGAAAAGGTGCCTATAGAAATGTATTTCAAATATATATTTTATAAATATTAAATATTTTAGAAACATGACTGATAATAAACTATTCATCTCCACACAAATGTCTAAATGCTGTGTTTGCTACAAAAAAGTGCAATTTCTCTGCCTGACCATTAGAGGGCCAACATTTTCCAGCCACAGAGATGAATAACAACTTAAATCCATTAAATAATATTGCATGAATTTATTAATCTCAGAGTTAAAATATTAACTAGCTCTCTTTCCTAATACATACTGCATTACTTCATTGGTGCAGTGAATACTTAAAAAAAAGTCTCAAATGCATTATTATGTATTTGAATATTGAGACAAAAGTCTCAATAATACATAAAATGTATTATTATTATTAAAAGTATTTAGCACATATATCCGCAAAGTCATGGAACGTTTGGAGGAAGTATAGGAGATTCACCAATCCACATCCCCACTGTATCTTGTTGCTAAAACACAATATATTTGGCTGAGAGTTAAAAATAGCAAACTTTCACACTTTATATGTTTAGAAACAACTAATGTTATTATGTATTTATAGTATTCTGTATATATATATTGCATACTTCACATCCTCTGGCCACAGTGAACTGTATTTATCTTAAGGGGCTTGCAGCAAGATGGAATCTATCTGTCGCCATGCAGGGGAACAAGTCAAGTAGTTATAGAGTTTAAACAGAACTACTTCCACGAAGAAACATGGCATAACCAGACATTTAGCAAAAGCAAAATGATCCCTACCACCAAAGAGTTCGACTGATCCCACTGCTTGAGTTTCAGGCAGTTTTAAATGTGAGCACAGCCTCTGCTGCTGTCAATCAACAGGCACACTGGAACAGATAATGGGAAATACCCACTATCCTTTCAGGAAAATATGAGACAACAGTAGAGGAATAACCAAACTGTCACCAGGGTTTGTAAGGGTGTCCATTATTAGTAAATTAAGCAATGAACTAGTTCAGATTAAACTTTTTTTTTTTTTATGAACAGAGGTGAACTGAATCTTGAAATTTGATTGGCCTTAAAACTGGGCTGCTTGAATTTGCAGTATTGTTAAAATAAAAGTTGATAAAGGAAAAGGATATATATAACAATTTAAAATCACTTTTTTTCTATTTTATTATACTTTAAAACGTAATTTATTTCTGTGATGCAAAGCTGAATTTCCATCAGCCATTACTCCAGTCTTCAGTGTCGCATGATCCTTCAGAAATCATTCTAATGCTGATTTGATACTCAACTTATTACCAATGTAAGAAACATTTGTGCCGCTTAATACTTTTTTTGGAACCTGTGATACTTTTTCAGGATTCTTTAATGAATAAAAGGTAAAAAAGAACACCATTTATTCAAAATAGAAATATTGTCTAACAATAGAATCTTTACTATCACTTTTTATCAATTTAACACATCATAAATAAAAGTATTAATTTCGTGCAAAAAAGCAAGAAAAATTACTGAGCAAACATTTGAACAGTAGTGTATATTGTTACAAAATATACAAAGCCATTTTTTTAATATTTCTTTAAATGACTATAATTACTGTATATATAATATATGCAGTTTGATTGGGACACTTTCCCAGTCATTTCAATGGCAAAAAGGATCCCAATTCACCTGAATTAAATTTGTTTTTTCTTACAGGTAAATTGGAACAGATTTTGCACTTGGAAAAAGTGTCCCAATCAACCTGATTTCACCCCTATCCTGGCTGTCACTTTTGACCTAGTCAGAATTATCTTGCAAAAGCTAGTAAAACCTTGATCCCATCGAATGCAATAATTATGCGCAGTTTGTTACTGAATAAAGTGCCTACAACAATAGCTTTTTAAAACTACAGTAAAGAGACTGTCTAAACTGTTGAAACGGATTGCCATAGAGGTTGCGCGTGATTCTGTTCAACAATAACAGTTACTTCACCTCAGTCAGACATTTGCTCCGGTAAGTGACGGATCTATTTTGAACGGGAGGTTGGACAGAAAGAAGAGCGTCACACGGAAAGCAAAGACGCTGGGGATAAAACACACTGTCCTCCTCCTCTACACTTCACGGAATTTACCTGTTTTCACGCGGATATTTTCGCATGCCAGTATCGGATACTTATGAACATCTGCGCCGGTTTATACCATCTAGCTTGAGGAGAAAAAGGTACGTTTTTCTTTTTCTTTTTATTAAATTCTGAAAGTAACACTTTTAATCTGAGGAAAAACTTTACTCCCGTTTGTTATTATTTCATACAGAAAATTCGCAAATTCAACAAGTTTGAATTGATTACGTTTCGTTATTAGCCTATTTGTGGCGCATACTTAATATCATTGATCAGCTCTACTAAACGTGGATATTTTTCCACTAAGAAACGAACATTGTTATTATGTTTTGATTGATACTGTAAATCTGCTTTGATGCAATTTATATTGTGAAAAGCGCTATATAAATTTAATTGACTTGACATTACGTCTAAATTTAAACATTTAATTGTGAAAAATATATATTTTTTAAATTGTTGAAAATTCCACCCAGATGAAAACTTCTATCCCTTTTTGAGACTAAATATATAGTACAGGAGAAATGCCATTGACAAAAACATACATGTCCTATCATCACGGCAGGTCGGATCTCTTCTACAAATGGACATACTGCAGACAGAGCCCGACAGCTGAGGTTATTTTTGGGACAGGCAGCTTAGGGTAGTGAGGTGTCAGAGATGGCAAATGTCATGCTTTTCAAAGATCAACATCCTTTTGTTTAATTGTATAATACTGGGGTTTCATCTCATCAGTAAAACTGACTTTCTGTGGTCAGATTTCACTAGATTAGCCACTGTTCTGTCGGAGGTAGTAGATGTAAATTGTTGACCTTTTTTAAAGATGTAAGTCATTAGGAGTATTTGAGTTTGATATATGATTTCCCGGGTCCTTCATCATTTGTTATTCTGTGTCAAGTTCTGTCAAAAGTGGACAATGTAAATTTTCCTTGGTTTTCGGCATTGTCCATTTGCTTTAAGGTCATCTATATATTACTGTACCACAAAACATTTAAGAAATAACTTTTAGTCCCTTTAAAGTCACAGTAGTTGACCAAATATATTTTCCCTGAATTTTGTTGAACTTGCATGCATGAAAGGGTTCTTATGTAACACTGTGGCATTGTTATATCATGCGGATGCTTGTGTAGTGTCACCTGACAGAAAAAGGTGGATTCTCATAAAGGCCTACTTGTTTTAATCCCAAGGTTTATACACTAAACCGTAGTCATTTCAATCAACTATTATCTATACTTATTTGTGGTGGGGAAACAGGAGAGCTTTGAGAGAGCATCTCTAAAAGTAGGCATCTCTCATGTCTCAAAATGTCTATTTCAGGATCCTTGACATGGTTATTTGTCATTAGCAGATTATACAAACTGACTTACAGTATACTAATTTCAGGAGAAACATTCTGGAGTTGGGTAGCAAGATGTAATGGTGACAGGGTCTTTATAATCTCACATTAACCACAATGTGTCCTTATCTCTACAGAAAGCAGTAATGGATCAGAATCTATTTGGTGGGGCTCCACGCTTCCTAACTCGACCCAAGGCCTTCTCGCTGTGTGTGGGACGAGACGCCTCCCTCAGTTGCACTATTGTGGGAAACCCTGTACCTGTAGTAACCTGGGAGAAAGAAAAACTGCGTCTTTCTGCCGGGGGCGATTCAAAACCGTCGATGATGGTGACGTTTACCGACTTACCATCTACGATCTTACTCTAGAAGACAGCGGTCAGTACATGTGTCGTGCCAAGAACAATGTCGGAGAGGCATACGCAGCTGTGACCCTGAAGGTGGGATTGCCGGAAACTGTGGCAGATCGTGCTCCGGTGTTTACAGTGAAGCCTGTGTCCACCCGTGTGGGTCTAGGGGGTGATGTTACCTTCTATTGTCGTGTGGCAGCCCATCCAGCACCTAACTTTGAATGGGAAAAGGATGGCCGCTACCTAGGTGAGACCAACCGCATCAAGGTAACCTCCGAAAATGACTCCAGCTCGTTGAGGATCCAGAGCATCAGGAGCTTGGACAGTGGTACCTACACCTGCCGTGTGCAGAACTCCATGGGCCGCTCTCAGGCCGCTGCCACTCTGGCGGTGGACCTTCAAGATACTCGTCTCCTGAATGCGGACAAGAGCACATCCCTCCTCTCGCAAATGCAGAGGCGGAAAGAAGAGATGCGGAAGGATATCTCTTTCTACCGCACCATGGAAAGTTCCTCAACATCCTCTTCCAAGATCACAGAGGAACTTGATCCGGAGCAGAGGGTTTCGGCCTTAGCCAGCATGTTGCCCAAAGGTGTGTTCACCCGAACATGCACTGTGACCGAGGGTAAACATGCAAAGCTTAGCTGTTTCGTCACAGGCCATCCCAAACCTCAGATCATCTGGAGGAAGGATGGGGGGAACATCAGCGAGGGCCGCAGACATGTTATGTATGAGGACCAGGCTGAGAATTTCATCCTCAAGGTGCTCTACTGCAAACAGAGCGATAATGGGCTGTACACCTGCAATGCATCTAACATGGCTGGACAAACTTATAGTGCTGTGCTCGTGATTGTCAAAGGTAAGAATAATGTCTGGAGGTACATATATTTGATCAATAGGCCTATGCCACGAAATAATTGAAGACCGGAAGTACGTCTTTTAGTAGGGATACGGCTATTCCGGTTAGATTTTTACAATGGTGGAGTCCGATAGATACCGCTGGACTAGATACCTCCACAACCTGCCTCAAGTTACATATGACGATGTGGTTCGGATGGTAAATGAAAACTTTCAAGTGGAAAAGCGTGAAAGCTAAGGTCCTGATGGAACCCGGTACACGACAACAACAGCCGCGGGTAGCTTTAGCCGTTCACCAGTAAGGTAAACGCTTCTATGGTAAACGCTTCCAAGTTGGACCAATCAGCAGACATTGCTACTATGCTTAGGATTGTGGGAAGTGTCGTTTTTTCCATAAGATCGTGGATAAAACATGTTTTTCTTTAAACAAGGTTGATTTCATTCAAACTTATAGCTTCAACAGGAGCAAAAACCTTAGTTTCACAACCTCATAGCTTGTGGTCAGTTTACCTCGAATGGTTTAGACATTAGGGCTGATAATCTAAATCATTTTTAAGAAATACTCTGTTCCGGAAGCAGGAAGTGTGACATAGGCCTATTTATGCATCTTATTTGATCCATTTGTAGTATTTACAGTGCATTCTGTTTACAAGATGATGCTAATGTAGGCCATTAAACCCTTTTTGTCTATTGTTTAAGGCTTACAAACTTCCATACGCTGACATAGTCCTTTTTGGGTGAAGCAACTTTTTTCATTAGTGGCTTGAACAACCAGATGCATTCATACTTCGCTGAGGTGGTCTTTTCTTAAAGCTATAGCCAATCAGTAAGTGACAAAGGGCCAAATTTACTAAGATCTTGCTCCATGGCACACCCTCTTCATGGCTTTAAAAAAACACTGTCAGGATTTACTAAAGGCATGAAGTGAAAAAATTGGCGCTGGAAAGGCGTGGACAGATTTATTTTTACGGCCGACACACATTTGTTGGAGTTTCCCTTTCGGATTCAAAATTTATGGGAAGAGAGTACTGTATTTAAAATAATCTGCTAGGTGCCAGTCTGTGTAAGTTCCCCTTAGTAATGTCACAGAATACATCTTGAGTTCAAAATAAAAGTGCCATCAGGATGAAAGTTTCCCTTTTGAACTACAAAAGTGCAGTGGTTTACAAAATCAAGTATGAGTCGGTGAGTATCATTATTTTGAGTCTGGCAGATTGGAGCACCACATCAGCACAATATCTACTGTGTTAAAATATAGTTGGCCCAACTGAACCACCAACCTTTAAACTGAAATTTTATCAACTAATGACAGTCATCTTCGCCTTCCAGCTCATTCTCTGCTTAGCAAAGTGCTTGCAAGTGTTCGAACAGGGTGTAGCATTACAACTATTTTCTGCTGGTGATGATTAGTTCACAGTTGTTGTGATGGCAAGTTGCAAACTCACTTCTGACACCATTATGTGGGTGACTTTCCAAGTGATGTCTTCAGGGTTTAAACATTGATCTGTATCCAAATTCTTTGTTAACTAAGCCTACATTAAGACAATTTCATAGATGTATGTCTAATTTTATATCTAATTTTAGCCAGAAGTGTAGCAATAGTATTTTGCTATCTTGCTCCTTGGTCTTAATCTCGAGTCTCATGCCACAGGCACCTTAGAGAAAGGTCACAGAAACTTAGCCGAATGCCAGTCCACCATTGCAATACAAAAAGCAGTGACGCCTCTGCGTAGGGATTAGGAGAGCGAAGTTCATGACATTTAGGGGTGTTTTTGTGTAAACATGTTCAAATTTCAAATGACATAATTACAAAAACATATTAAACATCATATAAAGTCATAAAAATGTAAATGTATTTATTTAATTTGATGGCCAGCTTTATTCTTAGACGTATTCATTGCTGATGTCACTTGTTTAGGACATTATTACACCTACAGTAGTTCATTCGAGGCACTCTTAAGTGGTCTTTGCGAAATCATGTGAAATAATGTGTATTCTGTAAATGATGTAATTGTAAACACCCCAAATAATCTCAGGCCCACCTAAAAAGACCCACAAACAAACTGTAGTTAACGATTTGATTTGAGTATGGTTCATTTAGTGGTACATTTGTGATCCACTTTTAAGTTCACATGCACTATGAACACCAAAAGCACGGTAGTTCCTATGCAGCGTTCTCACATTCTGGTTCACTTTTAAATAAACGTTGAACTTTTAACGAAGTTTGGTGCATTTGAGTAGTACTATACATGGAACCACCCCAACAGTTATCATTAGCTTCTTGTAGACCTAATCAATATGAAACCACATGGAACCAAATTATGACTGCCAGCTAAAAAGATCTTAAGGCTCGAAGATTCGCATTGAAAATTAATACGACCTCACGATAAATCACGCTTAACATTGCCTCCGAAATCTTTCGTCCATCATAAAATCAGATTGGGTTTGATTTTCTGCATTTTTGCCTCCGTAGCAAGCAGTTTGAATGGTGTTTTGCAATTCAAGCCCGAATCATAGAATACGAAAAACGCATATGAAAATTTCGGACTCAGTGTGCAAGGGCCTTTACTATGTAGTCGTCTTCTGTATATTCACTATATTCAACATGTCCTTGCCAGAGCCAAAGATTCCATTCAAGAGAAAGCTGCAGGATGTTGAGGTTAAGGAAAAGGAAACGGCAACACTGCAGTGTGAGGTACCAGTGTCGAATACAAAGGCTAACTGGTTTATGGAGGAGACCCGTCTGGAGGAATGCAGCAAGTACCGCATGGATGTGGAGGGTACCCTGCGCCGCCTCACTATTCACAATGTCACCACCAACGATGATGCCGTCTACATCTGTGAGATTAAGGAAGGCAGTCGCACCGTGGCCGAACTTACAGTGCTGGGTAAAATCTTTAAGAGGAAGCCCATCACCACCATTCCAATATGGTTTATTTAGTTAGCTTAAATGATGATGGATCACTTTGTCTTTATTTGTATTTTGCACTTTCAGGCAATATCACTAAAAAGCTGCCGAGGAGGACAGTGGTGCCGGTTAGCGATACCGTGATCTTCTGTGTGGAGCTGGAGAAACCAGTAGATGATGCATACTGGACCAGGAATGGGGAGAAGCTGAAAGAGGACTCTCGAATTATTATCGCCCGCATTAACAGACAGTACACACTGACCATTCGTGAATGCACCGCGGAGGACTCTGGTGAGGTGGCCTTCATCGCCCATGACTGTAAGACCTCCACCCGCTTCTCTGTCACAGGTGAATGCGTTTGTAAATCAGACCACTACCTTTCTCACTACCTTTTCAAAAAACTCATATCTGCCACATGAATAGCATCAAATTGTATGACACAACAGCTACTGTATGTGATGGTATTTGTACTCCAATTCTTTGATGGAGTATGAGTGGAAACTATTCAACACAATTGACCTATGGCTAAGCCATGCCCCCTCCACTCACTCGGACAAACAGTCAACATTCAGAGACAGGCGCTATAGCAGCTGTCACAGTAGGAGACCTTTCACAACGTTAGGTTAGAGATTTTAACACGTTGTTGACTTAACTTAGAACAGATGTAGATGTCATTGTTTAATTTATCCGTGTTTAGTTGGTGTTGTGGTCTACACCATAACTTAATCGTATAACTTAATCCAGAGCAGACATTTGTCTTGGTTGAGATGTGGTTTGGGAAAGGGTAAAGTAACACACCGTCGCCCAGCCTCTCTGGAACCTAGTGTCGGAGTCGCATGTACCCCATGCACACCGTTTCACCATTTTAAACTTAAAAAAATCAAGAAAAACGAATGCAATGCATTTTAATGGATGTGGAAGCAGAGAATGTCCGGGTGTATTGGGGTAGCTGCGCACTGTGATTGGCTCATCGCGTTTGAGGGTGTGGCTTAGCCATAGGTCAATTGCTTGTGACATTTACAGTACAGAGATTCTTTTTTTAACCTTATTAACAATAATTTAAATTTGACCTCAGCACCGAGGAAACACCCTCCAGATCCCCCAGTTGAACCAACGGTGCCGGAACAAAACAGATTCATCGATCACACTGTGCTGGTCTCCACCGGACAGTGAACGGCCTGTGCCCATCACCGGCTACTTCGTGGAGCGCAGAAAGGTTGGAGCCCAAAGCTGGGTTAAAGTCACTAGCACGACTGTCTCTAGCACTGAATATACCTTCAGCGAAATCCCAGAGGAGGCGAGCTATCAGTTCCGTATCTCAGCGGTCAATGATTTCGGTCAGAGTGCCTACTTGGAGGTTCCTGGAACATTTTATCTTGGTGAGAAAGGCTTTGTTGTTTGCTGTGGACATTCATAAAATACACTGCCTGGTCCAAAAAAAAGTTTGGATTTAAATAGGCAAATGCTCAAGAGTCTACGATTGGATGATTATTGAGTGATTATTATGGATCTATCATGTTAAATGTTTGGGAACAGTTCTTTTAATCCTAATTGAAGCGTGTAGCTTTTCATTTCTTAAACAACCATGTAGGAAGACACATCATGGCCCATATTCCAGGATGACAATGTCAAGATTCATCAGGCTCAAATTGTGAAAAATTAGTTGAGGGAGCATGAAGAATCATTTTCACACATGAATTGGCACGATTATTTCCATCAATAGGTGCATCCATTTTTGGTCAAGATCTTGTGTTGACAATGCAATTTAAGCATTCTGTAAATCTACAGCGACTTTTTTGTGGCTGGGCAGTTTATAAACCAATATAAAGTTACATAAATCATTATATTCCAATAAGTATTTTGGGAATTTGTTTGATCAGAGCCCACAGCGTCAGTGAAGACAGGCCTGATGAGCTGTAGTGCACATGCAGGCGAAGAAGCCACCTTCACTGTGGAGCTCTCGAGTGTATGTTCGGGCTCCTGGACCATAAATGACCGAATGATCCGCAGTGGATCTGAGTATCTGATCACACGCTCAAAGACCACACACACACTGGTCATCAGGGAGGTGTCCATGGAGCTGAATGGGGCACAGGTCAAGTTTGTGGGTGGTGGATCTCAGAGTGTTTGCACGCTTACTGTGAAAGGTAAGAAAGGAACAGTTTCTGAAAAGTAAAGTATAATAACAATGTTCCTGATTTTATTTTCTTTCTTGATGTTCTTTAGCTGCACTTTCACGTTTCACCAGTAAGTCGTCTCAGGTTGAGGTATTTACTTTCAGCATGCACTCCTCTGCTCAGATGCACACAGAAGTGTCCGATTCAAGTGTCCAGGTGACAAAATGCATGTTTTTTAGTCTTGCAAAATCCAAATAAATTGTTTAAATATAAATTAAGTATTTTACGTTTTTTTTTTAAATGCTTGCTCCTATTAGAGTTTAAATTGAATTGTCCAACCAGTGGCACAGTTGACTTTGAGATGCATTGCCCTTACAAAACAGACTAAAAAATCTACAGTAATAGATGTGTGGACATGATGGGTAATAAGTCATTTTTTCTTTTTGATAATTAACTACAAGTTCTGTCTGTGCTGCAGGTTGTTTGGATGAAGAATGGGAAGGAGCTGAGAGATGGGTAAAAAATATGAAGCCAAAAGTGTGGAGCGCAAACGCATACTGACAGTCCATGACGTGGACCTTGAGGACGTGGGCATTTATGAATGCGTGTGTGATGGCGATAAAATGTCTGTCCAACTTGCACTTAAAGGTGAAACATGCAATTTTCCTCTTCACTTACTGACCGTAAGATACTTTAAGCTTTTTATAGTCTCTATTTCCAAACTAGCCACTATTTCTATTTTAGACTTAAAATTATATACATATACAAACAATTATTTACATATATGAAAATGGAACAATTTTAAATTGAAGCGCATGCTTCTTGCAGTGTACTATTTAGGAATTTCCCAGGAATTAAAGTCATTGCCAAGTAGTCATTGCTTTGTATATCCCAGCTTAGTACAGAGTTTTTGATTGGATAAATGGTGCAAGCGATCAGTGTTGACAGCTAGGAACAGCTGGGCTCATGCTTCTCAACAGGAAGTGTTAGAAGATGTGTTTTAACACTTCTGCTTAGCACTCATACACTCTCAGGTATCATATATTAAATATGCTTTGGGGTAAGATGAGTATTTATGATGTACTCACAATACTATATATATGTATATATATATATATATATATATATATATATATATATATATATGACTATTAGGATACAACATTTTGCAAAACAGGTACATTTTGTATTTAATTTAGCTTGATTTTTGGAAAGAATTTAATATGAGACTGATATCATACTCAACAAAACAATGGTAATAACTATATTTGTTATACAATTTTGGGAACATATTTAAGCAGTATTGTACAGTAGAACTACATATATTTAATTTTTTTAATATAAATATTCATTGTTCACTAAATAGAAACCAATATTTTTTATCAGCATTTTATATTCTTTTTCCATTCAAATGGCCAACATGATCCATGTTTATATTTAATATACATATACATATACATTCAGTTGTCACATCTGTTTGTTTTGGGGGGCTTTTGTGTCACAAGACATCTGTTATATCTGTTTCTTAAAGAGAGGTATGGCATTATGGCATCTAATCCTCCATTTTACCCTAACAGAAGAACCAACTAAGTTTGTTAACAAGCCAAGGACTCAGCCCCAGGAGAGTGGCGCTCTGGTGGGCGACGTGGTGTTGAGCTGTGAGGTTGCTTCTCCTGGAACCACTGTTGTGTGGAAGAAAGACCAGATAGAAATAACGGAGGACAAGAGGACAACTTTTATGTCTCAAGGGACGCAAAGGAAGCTGGTCATCAAGGGTGCCAAGCAGAGCGATGAAGGACACTACTCGTGTGAGACGGCAGAGGACAAAATGACATTTCTGGTCAAGATAAAAGGTAAGACTATGCGCTAATTAGTCTTAAACTAAAAATTTAAATGAGCAGGATTAATCAGACATGCCACAATACCTAATTAATGTCATAACTTTATGGTTTTTTGAACAGTGAAGCTAAACGCTAGATGCTCCTACAGCTAAGAAATATTTTAATAAGTTAAATTAAAAGTTATACCAGCCTTGTATAAGTTATATTAAAGTTTAGCATGTCATTTATCATACCATTGTCAGATCTTACTGTGGACAGCAATGGTCCTTTGAAGGTACAGCTCTTTTCAAGACGTATTGTTTGCAGTCTGCACACAACATTTATTATTACTCCATTGTGTTTAAGTCCATTTTGGAGATGTTTGAGATCTTTTTGCGGTGCAGAACTACATTTATTTGTTTGTTTCACTAAAAGAATGAATTTTCTTTATATAGAAACTCGGGCTGCTTTCTCCAACAAAGACTCTTATCAGAAAGAGGTGAAGGTTTCAACTTCCCAGAGGGCCACACTGAGCTGTGAAGTTTCTGACCTCAAGACTGAGGTGAAATGGTTCAAAGATGGCAAGCAGTTGAGCTCCAGTAAGACTGTCCACATGGAGTCAAAGGACAAGAGCCGTCAGCTGGTGCTGGAGAATGTGGAGAAGAAGGATGCTGGAGAATATACCTGTGAAGTTGGGAATGAAAAGCTGGTCTTCAAGATTCGGGTGGAAGGTAAGAACAACATGCCAGTGTTTTGTCTTGGTTTTTTGTAAGGTTCCATTCAATCAATTAAACATGACCAAAACAAAGTTTGCTTAAAACTAAATGTAGTTTCTTATACTGTATTCCTAAATATTGATTTCTGCCCCAGACATTCAAGCCGCCTTCTCCAACAAGGACTCCTATCAGAAGGAAGTTGAGGTTTCAGCATCCCAGAAAGCCACACTGAGCTGTGAGGTTTCTGACCTCAAGACTGAGGTGAAATGGTTCAAAGATGGCAAGCAGTTGAGCTCCAGTAAGACTGTCCACATGGAGTCAAAGGGCAAGAGCCGTCAGCTGGTGCTGGAGAACGTGGAGAAGAAGGATGCTGGAGAATATACCTGTGAAGTTGGGAATGAAAAGCTGGTCTTCAAGATTCGGGTGGAAGGTAAGAACAACATGCCAGTGTTTTGTCATGGTTTAAAAAAATATATTATTGTTTGTTTTTTAAGGTTCCAGTGGCTTAATCAAACATGATCAAAGCAAAGTTTCCATAAACTGAAAGTAGTTTCTAACACTATATTCCTAATTCTGGATTTCTGCCACAGACATTCAAGCTGCCTTCACCAACAAGGAATCCTATCAGAAGGAAGTGAAGGTTTCAGCATCCCAGAAAGCCACACTGAGCTGTGAAGTTTCTGACCTCAAGACTGAGGTGAAATGGTTCAAGGATGGCAAGCAGTTGAGCTCCAGTAAGACTGTCCACATGGAGTCAAAGGGCAAGAGCCGTCAGCTGGTGCTGGAGAACGTGGAGAAGAAGGATGCTGGGGAATATACCTGTGAAGTTGGGAATGAAAAGCTGGTCTTTAAGATTCGGGTGGAAGGTAAGAACAACATGCCAGTGTTTTGTCTTGGTTTAAAATAAAAAAGTATTATTGTTTTTTTTTTTAAGGTTCCAGTGGCTTAATCAAACATGATCAAAGCAAAGTTTACATACTGAAAGTAGTTTCTGATACTACATTCCTAATTCTGTATTTCTGCCCCAGACATTCAAGCCGCCTTCTCCAACAAGGACTCCTATCAGAAGGAAGTGAAAGTTTCAGCATCCCAGAAAGCCACACTGAGCTGTGAGGTTTCTGACCTCAAGACTGAGGTGAAATGGTTCAAGGATGGCAAGCAATTGAGCTCCAGTAAGACTGTCCACATGGAGTCAAAGGGCAAGAGCCGTCAGCTGGTGCTGGAGAACGTGGAGAAGAAGGATGCTGGAGAATATACCTGTGAAGTTGGGAATGAGAAACTGGTCTTTAAGATTCGGGTGGAAGGTAAGAACAACATGCCAGTGTTTTGTCTTGTTTCTGTGTGTTTTTTAAGGTTCCAATGACTCAATCAAACATGACCAAAGCAAAGTTCATATAAAACTAAAAGTAGTTTCTAACACTATATTCCTGAATCTTGATTTCTGTCCCAGACATTCAAGCCGCCTTCTCCAACAAGGACTCCTATCAGAAGGAAGTTAAGGTTTCAGCATCCCAGAAAGCCACACTGAGCTGTGAGGTTTCTGACCTCAAGACTGAGGTGAAATGGTTCAAGGATGGCAAGCAGTTGAGCTCCAGTAAGACTATCCACATGGAGTCAAAGGGCAAGAGCCGTCAGCTGGTGCTGGAGAACGTGGAAAAGAAGGATGCTGGAGAATATACATGTGAAGTTGGGAATGAGAAACTGCTCTTTAGGATTCAGGTGACAGGTATGGAAACATCCTTGTGTTTGTATATTGGCTTGCTGTTCTATTTTTGTTTTTTTTTCTTCATTGAAGATACCACAATTACAATACAGTAAGTCAACAAAGATAAAGAAAACCAACTTAAGAGAAAACAAAGGGGTTTGATACAGTATGCCTGGCATCTGGTAAAAAAAGCATGCCACAATATTTCATTAATGTGTCTTTATAGATATAACTATTTATCTACTTTTCTTTCTTTAAGAAGCGGTACACTTATAGGCAGAAAAAATGTGTTGCATGCTTCAGTCTGCAAAGAAATTATTTTTTTTTTTTTTTTTTTGAGTGGAATGATTTCTCTGATATTGTCTAATGCCCATCCAGACATCCAAGCCGCCTTCTCCAACAAGGACTCCTATCAGAAGGAAGTTAAGGTTTCAGCATCCCAGAAAGCCACACTGAGCTGTGAAGTTTCTGACCTCAAGACTGAGGTGAAATGGTTCAAGGATGGCAAGCAGTTGTGCTCCAGTAAGACTGTCCACATGGAGTCAAAGGGCAAGAGCCGTCAGCTGGTGCTGGAGAACGTGGAGAAGAAGGATGCTGGAGAATATACCTGTGAAGTTGGGAGTGAGAAACTCCCTTTTAAAATTCAGGTGACAGGTATGGGAATATTCTTGTGTTTGTCTATCGGCACTCTGTTTCTACTTTAATTTAATAATTGCAAATGAAAAACACCAAAATTACAGTAATACAGTGAAGCTTGACAAAAGCTACTTCTACTTAGCCTGGCATGCCAGACCTACATCAAGATGTTAGGTCTGGGAACTCATCATTGACAGGGCTCAATCCGAGGGGCAGGATAAACGGTTGTCTTTCAAATTCTCTCTGCACGCAATTGGATAGCGCTACAGCCAGATTTATTAATACATGTTGTTTTTCTGTTCAAGAAGTGGTAAATTTAAAAATTAAAAAGCAGTGTTTTGCTGAATTCAATGCTACTAAAAACATTTTAGTCTGCAATGTGATGTGGATTTATTTGCTTAAAATATAGACCACAATTTAGGATCGATCCTGGTTTTTTCAACCATCCAGTCCTTATAGTATCTGTCTTCTATAACTTAAAGTAATATATTGACTCATATAATTCTGTTTTTGTTATATTGGATCCATGGTGCACTGTACCTGCCCAACTAGACATTCAAGCTGTGTTTACCAACAAGGACTCCTATCAGAAGGAAGTCAAAATAGCTGCTTCCCAAAAAGCCACACTGAGTTGTGAGGTTTCTGACCTCAAGACTGAGGTGAAATGGTTTAAGGATGGCAAGCAGTTGAGCTCCAGTAAGACTGTCCACATGGAGTCAAAGGGCAAGAGCCGTCAGCTGGTGCTGGAGAACGTGGAGAAGAAGGATGCTGGGGAATATACCTGTGAAGTTGGGAATGAGAAACTGGCACTTTAAGATTCAGGTGACAGGTATGGAAAACATTTTGGACTGTTCATTTTGGCTCTGTCCATTTGGTCCAGTGGTTGCTCTTGGAAACACCAAATAACTTATTCACAATTTGCACTGATAAGTGAAATATATCAAATCTTAACAGTCTTTGGGTTGTTTAAAAGGTCCTATGAAAATATTTCTTCTCTAGTATCATATTTAATGTGTCACTTTAGTATTGACCTTTTCTGTAAATTGGCAAACCAAACTCTTTGAATGAAATAAACTCTTTATACCTTCTCATTAGAGCTCAAAACTGCCTTCACCAACAAAGACTCCTATCAGAAAGAAGTTAAGGTTTTAGCATCCCAAAAAGCCACACTGAGCTGTGAAGTTTCTGACCTCAAGACTGAGGTGAAATGGTTCAAAGATGGCAAGCAGTTGAGCTCCAGTAAGACTGTCCACATGGAGTCAAAGGGCAAGAGCCGTCAGCTGGTGCTGGAGAACGTGGAGAAGAAGGATGTTGGAGAATATACCTGTGAAGTTGGGAATGAGAAACTGCTCTTTAAGATTCAGATGGAAGGTAAGACTTTCAAGGACATTAGTGGACCTCCATTAATGAACAATCTTCTATCTTCCTCAGAATATGGTTACAATTTAGTGAATTTTTCCAATTTTTTATTCAGATGTCACTACCAAATTCCAGAAGACATCTGTGACAAAAGAAACTGTGATGGTCGAGTCAACCGAAAAGGTTATTTTAAAAACCGAGGTGATGTCAGAGAGTTGTAGTGTTAAGTGGTTCAGGGATGGAGTGGAACTAAAAGATGGATCAAAGTATGAGATGAAACAGGAAGGTCGCTCACGTGTCCTAATTGTTAAGTCCTCTGAATCCAAAGACAATGGCACTTATTCCTGCCAGACTGCTGATGACAAGGTGGAGTTCAAGGTTCAGGTCAAAGGTAATTTAATTTTACGTTAATTTTTTTACGATGCAATTGTCTTTAAACTTATACATATGAAGTTTTCAAAGTAATTAAAGGGGTCATAAACTAGCTTTTTAAATTGTTTTATATTGTTGTTTGAGGTTAGCTTATGACGTTCGCTTGGGTTTTACATTAAAAAACATCAAAATGAATAAGTAATACTATTTTCTACTCTAGTTTTGAGCCTAGCTCAAAAATGCTCAGTTTTTATGGGCATCTCGCATTTAAGACTTGGAAGTAAACGCCCACTGCTGTGAGTGGATAACAGTTTTGCATATTATAATGAGTTTCAACTCACTCGCTTATGCAGCGACCGTCTTCTTCCACAACCAGGCACTGCACAATATTTTGTAAACGGCATGTTTATTGCTCGGTAGCTGGATCCGGTTTGTCATCACGAATTAGGCCTATGTTATTTAGCTATGCGTGTAATGCGTGAATCGGTGGGTTGGGCTAAACCGGCCGTGTTGAAGTAGGCGTTGATCTTCTTCTGCAGGGGTGGTGTTTTATCCTCTTTGACGTTATAGTTCCCCACTTTAAAAACGAGTCGTTTACTGAGCCTGGTGTCAATAAAAGCTTTTATTGGACTAACAAGGACGTTTTCAGTTCTGAAAATTACAGGATATACTTATAATATAATGACCTCTTAGATGATAAAAGCTCAAGGAAAATTTGATTTCTCAAATCATCACCCCTTTAATGTAAGATATAATTGTGCTTATTGAAATACTAAATCTAACTGATTGCAGACAAAATGTGATTTAATTATTCCCCTCAATTATTCCATGCAGAGGCACCTTTAAAATTTGTGGTGCCATTGCAACCGGTATCTGCAGCACTAGAAAGCACCATGACCCTTTCCTGCACCCTCAACAAAGCCACCGGTAACGTCCTCTGGAAGCATAACGGCAAAGAAATCAAACCGGGCGGCAGATTCAGCATCCGTTCTGATAGCACCAATTGCATCTTGATTGTCTCTGATGTGGCTCAGGAGGATGAAGGGGAGTACAGCTGCGAATGCAAAGATGACAAAACCACCACTAAAGTCACCACTAAAGGTAAGAACCACCAGTGTCATGTCTGAAAGTCATAAATTCTCATCAAATGAACCAACGTGACTTAAGATTGTTTTAAGTGATAGATGTTTTGAATCTAATTTCTCACAGCCCCACGTCTGGTGAGGTTCACTTCCAAGCTGAATAATGTTGTTGCAAATGAAGGCAAAGATGCCACCTTCAAATGCTCTATCACACCAGCCGATGTGAGCGTCAGATGGCTGCATAATGGTGTTCCTATAACAGCTAGTCCCAAATTTAAGCTAGCTTTTGGAGGAACCAGCTACTCCCTCACTATTATAGCTGTCACTCAGGAGGACGCAGGAGAGATCAGCATCGATGCCGATGGGAAAGTGTGCAAGGCCACACTCCAAGTACAAGGTAAGGATAGGCGTAAATGCAAAATATCATTTTGGACAAGGACATGTTTCTCAGTACACACATATCTGTACCTTGCAGAGCTTCCTGTCACATTTAAGAAGAAGCTTGTAGATGTGACTGTGCAGGAGCAGGACACAGTTCGGTTGGAAGTGGAGCTGAGTAAACCATCAAAAGATGTGAAGTGGATGAAGAATGGTGTGGTTCTACAGCAAGGAGGAAATCTGGAGATTCATGTGGAGGGTGTCAAGCAGACTTTGGTCCTCAAGAGCGTGATATATGCTGACAGAGGACATTACACATGTGAAACCCTAGATGACAAGACCCAGGCAAAACTGACAGTAGAAAGTAGGGCTTCCTTTATCATTACTCTATCAGAGTTACTCTTTCAATCATGATATTTTCATTATTTATGTTTGCTTATGATGACTATATATAACTTAGTAGTTTATAAAAATTGACCATGAAACTCATTAACCACAATGCACATTCAATTATGCCTTCCTAAAAGCATCTCATCATTGGATTTCTATTGTTTTTAACTTTTCAGTTAAGAAGATTCAGGTAGTAAAAGGCCTGAAAGAGGTGAAAGTACAAGAAAAAGAGACCATCACTATGGAGGTGGAGCTTAGCAAGGCTGATGTAGAAGGAAGCTGGAGCAAAGATGGAATGAAACTGAAGGCAGGACCCAATATCATCATTACAGCATTGGGCAACAAGCACAGCCTGACTATGTCCCAGCTGAAGATAAGTGATGGTGGATCTATTACCTTTCAAGCGGAGGATGTCCATACTTCTGGAAAACTAATTGTTACAGGTTAGTTTGTATATTGGGGTCTTAAGATTTAAGCCCACTTATAATTCTTGGCATGCAAAGGGTGTAAGTTGGTAATTTATGGTTAATGCATCATCCAATAATTGGGTTGTGCTCTTAAGTGAATTGCAAGATTTTGTTTTTCAGTATGATAACATTTACATGAGATTATAAAAAGTATATTTTTATGTTTAGTATTTGTAGAAGCTGCATATCCAATATTTTAAGTATATTCCACAATACAAACCATATTAATTTCCATATTTTATGTTCTTATATAGCATAACTTTTTGCAGCCTATCTTAGAGTCGCTTATTGGGGGTTTAGTAAGGTGTACATGAAGAGTTCAGATGCAAAAGCCTCTAAGAGCCATTTGAAATTTTCTTCTAGAATGATAATTTTGATCAAGCTTGTATATTTAAGTTCAGTAATTTCAGTTAATGACAAATAATAGGTAATCTTCATTGCAATTTAAGTGAAATTACTAAACTTAAATATTCAAGCTTGATAAAAATCATCATTTTAGAAGAAAATTTCAAATGGCACTTCATATGAAACTTATGAAAAGAACCATAACTTAAAATCTAGAATGATTTCAACCGTAATAATTGGTGTTTTGTCCACAGAGCCAGCTGCGAAGATCCTCAAACCCCTACGGGATATTGTTTCTCCTGAAAAGGAGAAAGCCACATTTGAATGTGAAGTATCAAGAGCAAATGCTGATGTCAAGTGGTTTAAGGTATTAGTAATTCAATTCAGAATTGTTAAAAAAAATTGTATGGAATCTAAAATAATTTGAAAATAGAACTAGTAAAAGAAAATATTGATGTAGTTGTGTCATTATTGCTCTATCAGGATGATGAGGAACTAAAGCCAGGAAAGAAATTTGGCATTCAATCCCAGGCCAACAAGCGCACCCTCCTCATCCACAAGTGTGCGTATGAGGACCAGGGCCAGTATATGTGTAGAACAACAGATGACAATACTTCAGCAAAGCTTACGGTTCATGGTAAAGATGAATGAATTCAGAGTGGGAGATACTCAAACATTTTGTAGAGTCATATGAATAAATGATTGTGTTTGAATTCTTGCAGCCCGAGATATTAAAATAGTAAAGCCACTGCAGGACACAGAGGTGACCGAGAAGGAGAGCGCAACATTTGTTTGTGAGGTCTCTACGATGAAGTAGAGGCTCAGTGGCACAAAGGGGATGCCAAGCTCAAAGCCGGAGACAACATCAAGATGAGGCAGGAGGGTGAGTTGTTCTTAGATCAAACAAGCATAAATTCAGTTCCAATAGGGACAGATCAATAACTCTCAAACTCATTTAAAACTCTCATTCTCTCAGGAAGAACATACATACTGCTTTTCAAATCTGTAAAGGCTGAGGATGCTGGTGAAATCAAGTTCACAGCTGAGAAGGCGTCTTCAACTGCTAAACTAAAGGTTAAAGGTTCGTGTGTCTTATCGTATCTGCATGCATTTTGCATTCAGTGTTTAGACTAATGAACTACAGCCTGTGCTGTGTAGTGTTTCTACTGTTGTCTAACAAATCACCCAAGTCACCTTATAATCGTTACAGAACTGCCGGTCAGATTTGTGAAGAAACTGAGAGACAAAATCGCCATGTTCAAACACCGCGCATACTTAGAGTGTCAGGTGTCACGGGCCAGTGCTAAAGTCACATGGTACAAGAACAAGTTGGAGCTCAAACCCAGCGAGAAGCACGAGATCACTAGTGAGGACATCTACAGGAAACTCACTATCATCGACGTGGACTCTGGATGATGAGGACACATACATGTGTGACGCCATTGATGATAAGACTTCATGTCAGCTACTAGTAGAGGGTAAAAACCTTAAAATAATTATGATAACATTTCAGGATGAAAGCACAACTGAATTCATGAAGCACAACCACACACTATTAAAGAAGAAAAGTACAAAGAAAACTGACTGTAAAAGGGTGGACATAATGTAATTGCATGTTTTTACTTATTTGACAACAGTTTGTGGATCAGTTTTAATTGATCAGTATGAGCCTGTTTGTGATTTTAACAATTTTTTTCCCTTCTAAACAGGGACAAATTAATGTTTGCTTACAGGTTATAAATTTAGCTTACATGCATTTTGTTTTATTTCCACTCAGTGTCATATGTTTGACTTTTCTGAAGTCTAAAGTCATTTTAAAGAATTTTTCTTCATACACTTTTTATGTAGCAAATTTTTTGACACAGCACTGTACTGTATCATCACAACTTTCAGAGCAGGCTATCAGCATAGTACGGGAGCTGAGTTCTGTGGAGGTGACTGAGCCATTTGCCGCCCACTTTGAAGTGGAAGTCAGCGTGGAGACAGTCAAACCAGTGAAGTGGATGCTGAATGGGGAACAGCTGAAGGAGAGCACAGATATCGAGATGGAGAAGGAGGGAACCATGCACCACCTCACTTTTAAGAAGACCAAGACCTCCATGTCAGGCCAAGTACAGTTCACAGCCGGAAAGAGCAAATCAACAGCTGAGCTCAAAGTAAAAGGTCAGGGACTTGGTTTAACCAAGATTTGCAAAGTAGGCACTCCCAAAAGTGATCTAATTTGTATCTAATAATTCCAATTAAATAGTATTTGATAATGATGCATGAAAGATTTGCTATAGAAATGTTAGCTATTGTATTGTTCTTTGAGCTTTAAAAAGGTTTATTTTTGTTTTGGTTATGTTTACTACAAATGAAATGTAATTCTGTAGGATCTAGTAGTGTTGTGAACTTTTGTCAAAGTCACTGTTCATTTCGCCCATAGAGCGACCCATTGAAGTCCTTGAGCCTCTCAAGGATGTGTCAGCCAAGGAGAAGACTTCCACCACACTGTGCTGCAAGTTCTCTGCCCCACCAAAAGAAGTGCAGTGGTTTAAGGGTCAAACTGCTTTGGAGGCTTCTAGCAAGTACAGCATGAAGCAAAAGGACGCCAGTGTGCAACTGATTATACAAGCTTTGAGTGCAGAGGACTCTGGAGAGTATCGCTGTCAGGTCGGAGTCTGCGAGAGCAAAGCCGCTCTCAAAGTAGAAGGTAAAGTCATAAAGATGGTATTCAAAGCATGTTGTTTCAAATTGCATTCCCTTTATAGCCCGCTAGGGTTAGGGTTGCTTGTAAGAGGCTTTGACTACACCAAAAAGTCATTATATAGGTACTGTTGGTTCCTCTTTGATGTATATTTTTTTAAACTTGATATAGTGCGTAAAATCCAGTATCACCAAACATCTGACAGATGTTGAGGTGGATGAAGATGGTGATGCTGTGTTCACCTGTGAGGTTAACTATGCTGATGAAGAAGTCCAATGGACGCTCAATGACAAGCTGCTGTTCAGCAATGAAGTCAATACCATCACCCATGTGGATAAGACCCATACACTCTCTCTAAGAACCTAGCACCTGAGGATGGTGGGAAGGTGTCATTCAGTGTAAGGGACGTAAAAGAAACAGTATGCCTGAAGGTCAAAGGTGAGGTCATACGACAATGCCTAAATAAAACAGAAAAGCTGAATGTGAAAGATGACGTTTTTAACAGATTTTGGTTTGATGCACTTTTTTATTTATTGACATTCAGAAAAGAAAGCTGTATTCCTCAAGTTGCTAGATGATGTAGTTGCAGAGGAGAAGGGAACAGTGACCCTTAAGTGTGAAGCCTCAAAGCCCAGAGTTGCCCCTGTGTGGTGCAAAGATGGTACAGTCTTGTCTGCAGGCAAAAATACGAGCTCCTCCATGATGGCAAGTCTCTGGGACTGACTATCCACGACGTCATGCAAGCTGACGCTGGGGAGTACAGCTGTGATCTTGGCACGGACCTCTCCAAGTCCAAGGTCACTGTTAGAGGTATGTCAACAAACTATTGAAATACTGTTGTGCTATAGTGACACTGTAGTGTCATTTACTTATGAAAAACAGATTAAGTTTTGGGTGTTTTCCCAATAATGCCTTTGTTGTTAACCCCAGATATCCACATCGGGATCACCAAGCGTCTTAAGTCGTTAGAGGCCAAAGCAGGTGAAAACTGCACATTTGAGTGTATCTTGTCCCGGGAAAGCTCAGAGCAGTGCTCCTGGAGCTTAAAAGGCCAACCTGTCGCTGATGGAGGCCGTTTCCAGATAAGCAGCAAAGGGCGCAAGTATACCTTAACAATTAAGTCAGTCTCAGCTTCTGATTCTGGTGAGGTGGTCTTCACTCTCAAAGATTTGAGCTCAAAGGCAACACTTTCTATTGAGGGTGAGTACGCGGAGTGTGGAATAAATATAAAAGAAATGAATTTGAATAAAATCCAGTTTTGCTTAATCAAGGAGTATCTTATTTTGGGGGGTAGGTGAGGCTCCTACCATATGTAAAGAGCTTCAGGGTGTTAGTGCCAAAATTGGTGAAGATGCCGTATTCTCCTGTGAGCTTTCTCAATGTGGCCTTGAAGTGAAGTGGTCCAAGGATGACAAGTCGATCAGAAAGAGCCAAAAATATGAAATCAGTCAGGAGCAGACGCTCATAAAGTTGACTATCCACAACGTCACTGACAAAGACTCTGGAGAGTACAGCTGCGAGGTCACCGGTGGTCCAACCTCCAAGGCTAAACTGGAGATCAAAGGTAAGGATCTAAAATCGAATGGTTTTACAATGACATCATTTTTGTAAATATACAACGGGGAAATCCCATAATCCTAAAAAGTAGAGTGTTTCATTCCCTCTGTAGAACTGGCCAACAAATTCATTTGTGAGCTAAAGGATGCCTCTGGCAGAAGAGAAAAGTGATGTCTTCTTTGAATGTGAAACCGTCCATCCTGCCTCTAAAGTTACCTGGCTGAAAGGAACGAAGGAGATCAAGGCTGGAGGAAGGTATGAGCTGACGCAGAAGGGAACTGTCCTCATCCTCAAAATAAAGGATGTGGAGAAGAGTGACAGCGAGGTATACACCTGTGACATTGGCTCTATAAAGAGTACAGCCAAACTTACAGTGAAAGGTAAGAACCTTGGTGTTTATTGCTATGTATTAGCCTAGCTCTTATTTTTTCTTATTTTTAGATGGACAGATCCCAGATGCTTACATTTTAGATCGCTTTTATAAATTCATTATTAAATAACTCTGACGGTCAAGTTTTCGTTGTAATATGTACACGAAAGTCAGAGGTAATGTACAGTAGGAAGGCAAGCTTTACCTAAGTAAAGAAAATCTTTGAAATATTTCTGGTAAGTACAGTTTAAGACAGCATATGTGTTGTATAGTTTCTTTCTGCATTTTTGCATTTAACTTTTGGGTTTCTCTGTGGCGATGTTGCTGCCAGGTATTTTGCTGATGTTCTCATACATTGTTGTCTGCAAAAGACCACCTTAGTTCAGAGTAATGGCAC
Source organism: Hybognathus amarus (assembly GCA_030378365.1). Classification (NCBI taxonomy): domain Eukaryota; kingdom Metazoa; phylum Chordata; class Actinopteri; order Cypriniformes; family Leuciscidae; genus Hybognathus; species Hybognathus amarus. Next base: position 310,381 of record JAQIUQ010004045.1, on the reverse strand, counting down.
TTTTATATTATACTTTCACAATTATGTTTGTACTCTTCATGTCATTTAGATTTATAGCAAGAAAGTTTGATGGAAATTTGGTCAGTCTTTTTATATATGTGCTGGAATTGTTGTTACTTGTGCTTCTTATTACAATTGATGCGATAGAATATATTTGTACGTACTTTGTGCCCGGTGTTGGTGTGGCCATTGTGTGTGCACGTGGCATGTGGAATCCTTGTCTAATTTATTTTAAGATTTTATGAAGAACCCATTGAGATTTCCAGTTGATGTCTATCAAGCTTTCTGTAGAATTGTCAAATTTTAGAAATGGCATCATCAGCATTTGTGTTTTGTGTTGGTTTGTGAGGTTCAGTCTTTTTATAAATAGTATATCATATGTTTGTCCATGTAGTCCTGTGGATGTATTGGAATTGTTTTTTGTTTGTATATTTCTGTGATTATAGACAATTTTGATCACCAAGAATAATGTAAAGATATACATTAATAGCCTAATCCCATCCTGATACAAAACAACACTGAATATCGGCTTATCATAACTTCCTTGTCATGCCGTCATTTCAACCCAATGATCCGCCATCCTGTCTTTCAGACGTTAAAACTATGTTTCTTAATTTAACTATGTCAATTATATGATGCTTGTTCGTTCTCCAGTGGTGCCTGCCAGGTTCAAGGGGCAGATGAAGAACCAGCAGGTTACCGAAGGCGGGAAAGTTTTACTTTCCTGCGAGCTCTCAAAACCTGGCTGCCAAGTGCAATGGAAGAAGGGAACCGAAAATGTGAAACATGGGGGAAGATATCAGATAACGCAGAGGGACACCGTGTTTGAGCTACAGATTTCAGATGTAGTTACTGAGGACAGTGGAGAATATTCATGTGAATGTGGAAACGAGAAAACAACAGCAAGTGTTGTTGTCAGTGGTATGGATAAAGCTTATTCATTGCAAGCAATACACTAAATTGTCAACTAAGTTGATCAATATGTAGGGTAATAATTGTACACCTCTGATTTATCACACAATTACACTTCAGCATTACCGGCGGTCTTCAAACGTGAGCTACAAAGCCAAGAGTGTGAAGAAGGAGACAGTGTTACTCTTCACTGTGAACTCTCAAAATCTGGGGTTCCAGTTGTTTGGAAGAAAGGAACGCAGGTACTCCATTCTGGGGAAAAGTACCTTATCAAGCAAGATGCAGCTACTTTGGAGCTGAAGATTGCTGACCTCAAACCTGAAGATGCTGGACAATACACATGTTTGTGTGGGGACAAAAAGACTACGGCAAACATTAAGATCAAGGGTATGAAGTTCATTCAGTCTTATATATGTGAATCTCTGCTTTTTCCATGAGTAAAAAGACTTTAGATTTTAGATTTTTACATTTACTGGTTGGTCTTGTAAGATGTTCTGTCTTATCTGGTCTCCTGTTGTCTTTGGGAGGTTTGTGAATGGTGTGCTTTTAAATTGTGTCCAGAGTGCACTATACTAACAAACTGTTAAAACGCCAATTGCTTCTTAGCTTTACCCCTGATCTTCAAACGAGAACTACAAAACCAGGAGTGTCAAGAAATGGACAGTGTTACTCTTCAATGTGAGCTTTCCAAACAAGGAGTTCCTGTGGTTTGGAGGAAAGGAACACAGGTGATCCATTCTGGAGAGAAATACCACATCAAGCAAGTTGGGTCTACTTTCGAGCTGAAGATCGCTGATGTCAAACCTGAAGATGCTGGAGTCTATAGTTGTAATTGTGGGATTAACAAGACCTCCTCTACCATTACCGTCAATGGTAGGAATGATGTACTGAATGTAAAGACTATTATGACACCCGTTTTATATTTTATGCATTTATTTTGTGAATAGGATTACTTTAAGAGTCTTCCACTGTGCCGTGAAGTTATTTTTGATCAGGAGTTTTGTTTTGCTCAATTGGTAGGGCTCACAACTGCAATACATATTATTTTATTAAGATTGGAGACTTCTCTTCAGTCCAGTTCTTTAATATATTCTTGAGTTGTTTGTGTAATATGGTTCCAACATTTCTTCATGGTTCCTTAGCATTGCCAGTGGTCTTCACACATGAGCTTCAGAACCTAGAGTGTGATGAAGGAGGCAGTGCTACTCTGTCTGCGAGCTTTCCAAACCTGGCATCGCTGTGCAATGGAAAAAGGAAGCCATGTTATCCAGTCTGGAGGAAAGTACATCATCAGGCAGTTTGCCTCAAAGGTGGAGCTGAAGATCACTGATCTCAAATGTGAAGATGAGGGAGACTACACATGTGTGTGTGGTGATAGAGACAACCACAGCCAATATGAAGATCAAGGGTATGAAATCTTTCTTATTCTTTATGGTAGTTTTTAACCATTCTTTCCTAGCTGCACCTAGTTCTGACAAAAAACAGTGTTGCACATTTTAATATTCTTGTTTGTTTGGTGTTTGTGAATATTTATGTTGCATTTGTTATGTTAGGTTTCCACTGATATCCTACAGTAGATTTGAAATGCCCAACAAATTTAGTTGTTCATCGTGTAGAGTAAAATTACGCTCTTGCAGATGACATGCCAAAGCAGAAAACCATAACTGCAGATGTTGGTAATGGTGAACAGAATAATTAGGTAAATTATTAAATATAATTTTGTATCCTGCTGTGGCTCCACCTGCTGTGCAGGTATGCCATAGTCTGACAGACATCTGTTTTGGTAATGCCTCAAACTTTTCTTCTTTGCGGTCTGTCTGTTTTGCCTTGTTTGTTTTCTCTTCAGTTTAGTCCCAGTTCATTTGTGGAACAGAGATATAGATTAAGGGCTCAACTCTAGACCTACTTCAGTCACAATTCTGTCTTTGCTTTGTTTTCTTGGTCAGCAGCTTGAATCCTTCTTGTTTGGACTTGCTTCCGTTTTGGGGGCTTTAATTTAGTCAACATGCATGAATGCTATGGTAAAATAAGTTGTAATCCATAACGTCTGCTTGTTCTGGATTTGCCATTATTGTCTGACATGGGCGCTGCTATTTGTGCTGTAAGATCTTTATGGTTTTAGCCAAAGTCTCCAATTTACATGAATGTATCTTTTGCCCAGTTCTACCGCATTTCTTGTCTGTCATGCTTAGGGTTGCGTATCGTTTGAATTCAAATCGATTCCTGATTCCGATTTCGCTTCCTTGTTTCGATTCCGGTTCCTAACGATTCTCAATTCCGATTCTTTTAAGAGACAGGGTCAAAAAGTTTAGCTAACCTTGCTAACCAACGGTCTTTCAGAAGGAAATACTCCTTCTGTCACAAATACTTCTTTTGTCACAAATTTTGCATTTTGCCGAGATTTTGTTATTTTTAGAAAAGTGAAGCCACACTTTGGACTGCCGACGTAAGCTACTCATGTTCGACTCACGCAGTTATGCCAACACTTCCGGTAGACGCTTCTTCGTTGGTGTTGTTCAGCGGTTTCTTCTTCCGGTCGGCGGACTGTGAATATTGAAACTAGGAATCGAACTTTTAACTTTTAACCGATTCCGGGAAAACGAAAAGTTAGTCCCGGTTCCAATCGATACTTGATTCTCTATACCCAACCTAGTTCGTAGCTGCACCTTTATGTGCAAATGAAAATGTGAATCCCACTCAAAATGTTCAGTAATTCTTGTGATTGAAGCAGCATTTGGCTACGTATTCGCTTTTGCATTATGACCACATTTTTATTTTAATCTTTTGTTGTGGTGTGTCTTAATTTTTAATGACAGCCATTACTTTTCTGCATTTAAAACTTCTTGCCTGTGCATTATTGCTCCTTTTGGATATTGTTAGCGACGGGGACTTTTTTCTTTTTACAATTTCCAGAACTATTGCTCCTACATTTTGCTACAGAACAATCTTAAGCGAAGTAGCTTCTACTGTTTTATGTTTTAAAGAAATCAGTATTATACACGGAAAGATGAAGCACATGTTGCTAACATGATATTGTTGGCCTTTTTCTCTCTTATATACTTTCAATTGAAAATTAGTAGCCAAATGTGATTTTTTTCTCCTGCAACTTTATCTGCACCACTGCTTGTTTCGGTGTCATACTTGGTGAATATTTAGGTGATTTACTCTATTTAGAGTGTGTTATCTGTTTCCCACATTGAATTTGCTGATGTCAGAGGTGAAGAGGGTGAGAGTGGATGACGGTTGTAAGGAAGAGAGTACTAGCTTGCATTACATGATATTTATCTTTGTAAGTGTCCTTGGTAGTGTAGTTGAAAGTGGCTGGTTTGGGAACAACAGCACTGATGCTTTACATTACCAAATGTGATGGTCACTTCCACAGCATTGAATATCATGGATAAACAACATAAATAGTGTCCTCTTGCTTTGATTATTCAGAATTAATTGCATAACATTATTTCATTTTTTCAAGTCTAGACTGTTGGTGGCATTATAATTTAAATGTGTTTGGAGGTGTTGGTCATTTCTTTTGTGAACTTTTTGTAATATTTAACACAGAGACGTTTTTAGCAGTTCGAAATAATCAAAAAAGTTATCCTGATTATATGTAAACTGATGCAGACATTAACATTATTGACTACTTCGACACATCGTTTGGTCACCAGTCTTGATGTGGATGTTTTATTTATTATTCTTGAAAGATCACATCTAGATCTCATAGTCTTACATTTTTTAAATTATCACTTTTTTTAAACCGTTTTTGCGACGAACAATGAAAACTAGATGGCATTCTTTTTTAACTTATACATTACTCATTCGATGGTCGTGTTCTTCCACTTTCCTGAATTAGGTGTAACATTTAAAAAAGCATTTGCCTCTAACAGATTTTGTTTTATCATTGAATAGCGTAAAAATCACTTCAGCTATAGAATGAAAAAATACTTCGAGTAGTGTTTACCTCGGCAGCTCGCCCAGTTTCAGTTTACACAAGAACTGTTAAACCGGGCGTGTGCAATGAAGTGACGGCAGTCACTCTGCACTGTGTGAGTTCTCAAAAACTGGGCCATTGAAGGAGAGAGCATCATCTTCCAATGTGAGCTCTCCAAACCTGCAGTTCCTGTGGTTTGGAGGAAAGGAACACAGGTGATCCACTCTGGAGGAAAGTATCTCATCAAACAAGTTGGGGCTACTGTTGAGCTGAAGATCACTGATGTCAAACCTGAAGATACTGGCGACTATGCTTGTGATTGTGGAGACAGCATTACGACTGCCAATGTCAAAGTTAACGGTAGGAGAAGACCAAATCCATCTTTGAAATGCATTATCACTCTCGCCCTGTGTTCATGAAGTGTGAATGATTCCACAGTTTGTTATGAAGATAAAGCTAAGGAAAGAAACTTAATTGTAACCTGTACTTTAAGGCCTTTGTGTTGTCTTGGTCTTGCTTGTCTGGAAAATAATTGCATTATATGCCACTCTTTGAATTGGCAGCACTTCCAGCCATCTTCACACAAGCACTGAAGAACCAGACAGCTGTTGAGGGAGAGAGCATCCACTTCCAGTGTGAACTCTCCAAAGCAGACATTCCCGTTGAGTGGCGAAGGGGCGAAATTGGTCTATGCCCTGTGCTAAATACGAATTCAAGCAAGATGGTCACCATGCACAACTTGTCATAAATGACCTTGAACCTGAGGACTCTGGTGACTATATTTGTGATACCGGAGATCGCCAAAGCACTGCATATTTGGAAGTCAAGGGTAGGCTTGAATCGAACCCTTGGTCTAATACAAGTAATCATATTCCTGTATCAATTGAAGCCATTTCTTATGACATTGAAATACTTGTTTACTTCGCGTTTTGCAGCACTGCCAGTTCTTATCAAGTCATCACTGAAAGATTTGGAAACCGAGGCTGGGGAAAATGCAGTGTTTCGATGCGAGCTTGGGAAACCTGGAGCCAAAGTCATTTGGAGGAAAGACAAGAGTGTAATAGAAGCAAGCCACAAATGTCAGCTGAAGCAAGATGGAGCATTTGCTGAGCTTATCATTTACAAGCTACAGGGAGGAGACTCTGGAGAATACTCGTGTGAGACAGAACATGATCGGACATCTGCCAAATCTCACCGTGAAGGGTAGGAATCACCTGATAAAAGTCTTCATCTCTTCTAACTTTACCTTATCATTCTATTTTGATGATCACACATCTACTCCATACCATCCTCAATACTACACCATCCATCTTCTCTTATGATATCCTTGCCATTGTTCCCAGATCACTTTATGCACCTACTCTGTGCACGTGGATTTGCACTTTAAATTTAACCTTTTCTCCAATGCATTCCCACTTACGAGTTTTTTCCGATTAACATAACAACGTTATACACTTTTCCCTTTGCAATTTAACCTTTTTTATTTAACGGATAGCTATCTTGTTTTGGTTGTTTAATCAATACCGAGGTAGTTTATTCATCTATTTTTTGGCATATTGACTACTACTGATATTTTTACTTTTAGAATATTGTACTACATGTTGATTTCTTTGCAAAATGAAACCTGAATTTGCTTTCAGAACCTGAAATCACAATCTTAACTGGCTTGAAGAAGCTGCATTGTCAATGAAGGCGAGGACGTTCATTCCGAATGCCTTGTTCTCACTGATAATGCACTCATTGTTCAGTGGACACTGCAAGACGTCCCACTACAGAACAATGAGATGAATGAAATCGAATGGACGGCAAAAGGCACACACTCACACTTAGAAGTGTCACCCAGAAAGACTCTGGCACAGTGTCCTTCCATGTGGGTGCCCACACTTCTTTTGCTTGTCTTACAGTCAGAGGTAAAACTGAAGAACTTTTTGGATGCATTTATTTTCACTCTTTGAATGATCACAGTGAATTTCAAACACATGCACTGTTGTGCACGTGTTTAGTGTGTCTGATCATTCTATATCCATATATATATTCAATACATTCCATATGTAATATATCTTGCATTTATCTTTGTGCATGTATGTTATCTGTTTTGTCTTCATTATTGTCAAATATGTCTTATCTTAACTATTGCTTGTTAGTATGTTGAGTTTTGGATATTACATTTAGAAGGTTGACTATTTAATCATTAATGATTAATTTGATCTATAAACAGAAATGCTGTAAAAAGCATTTCAAAGTTAGGCTTACTTTTGTACCTTGCTGAGAAATTGCAAAGGAAATTTGTTAACAGCCCATAATCTTTAGGTTTAGGGTGTTGCACGTCTAAGAATGTGTTCTATGTATCACTGTTTCCCACCAGAAATCCCTGTGCTGACAATTTCAAAGGAGTTGACGAGCCAGGAAGTCACAGAGGGCGGCAGTGCCATATTATGCTGTGAAACATCAATCCTAGTGCCAATGTGACCTGGAAGAAGGGCACTCAGATCCTATCTGATGGAAAGAAATATTCCATAAAGAAGGATGGCACAATCCAAACCTTGGAGATCCTTAAGCTCTCAGTGGAAGATGGTGGCGAGTACACATGCCGAAGCAGGAGACAAACGAACCAAAGCTACATTAACCGTCAAAGGTAACTAATGAAGATAGCATGATGCTACGTTTATAATAATAAACTACACTGTTTGGAGGATTAATACATCCTCGCACATTCTTATTCACTTCTAGTAGATAAAAAGTACTAAAAGATAAATAAGTAAAAGATTTACCCCTGGCTTCACAGACAAGGCTTAAGACAAGTCCTAGACTACAATGCATATCTGAGCTGTTTAACTGACATTTCTAAAAAATTTCAGTGCCATTTTTTTCCTCAAGATTCACACAAGTAAAGTTTTTCTAAGGCACGTTTATAAAAGCTACTTCAATGTCCTAAATGATCTAAAGCCTAATCCAGGCTTAATCAAGCACTATCTGTGAAACCAGGCCATAAGTACAAGTCAGTGGTGGGAAATTTGCCTCATTTGACTTTTTGGAAGATCCTCAAAAGTCCCTTTCATCACGTTCCTTCCCAGAATGTGTTAAAATCACGCGAGAATTAAAGGATGTGACTGTGATAACGGGCGAGGATGCTAACTTCAAGTGTGAGGTGTCCCAAACTGGGGTTACGAATGTTGAGTGGTGGCTCGGCTCCAACCACCTTCAAAACAATGACTTAAATCAAATCAGCACCCAAGGAAGGGAACACAGCCTAGTGCTGAAATGGTCACACCCGATGATTCAGGTGATGTAGCCTTTGTGGTTGGCCCTGAGAAGAGTGTTGCCTACTTGATGGTGCAGGAGAAACCCAAAGGTAAAAGACCCTTATGGCTAACATTCTTCATTGGTGGCAAGCAATCATCTGTCATTAGGTAGTAGCTGCATTCATTTTGCGCAATCATAACAAAAGGCTTCTAGCTGCTTTCCCATCTGCTTTGGCCATTCTACATCTACACTCCAAAATTGTGTAGTTTTCATCCATTTTTGGTTAATTGTTCCTTTTTATTATTTAGACATCTACGCTGTCTTCAAATTCCTATCCATAATTGTTAAAGCATGAGTTTCTCACTCAGTAAAGATTGTTTAGTGTATCACTGTATCTGTCCAATGGCTTCAAGTGTCTAAGTCTTCAGGTAGACAATATGATGTGACAGCACTTGGGTTTTGGGTTTCTCCTGTCCATAGTCGTGTTCTTAGAGATGCCTCTGGACTTGACTGCCAAAGAGGGTCAAACAGTCACACTGTCCTGCATGACTTCCGACCCTGAGGCCTCTGTCACCTGGTACAAAGAACAGGAGATGATAAAGGCAGGGGGCAGGTATCTGCTCTACAAGGATAGAGCCGTCCATCAGCTCCGCATCCTTAGGGTGGAGGAAGGGGATGCAGGGGTGTATACATGCAAAACCAAAGATGCAGAAAGCTGCGCCACCCTTACTGTAAAAGGTAAATGGGTTTGTAGGCCTATGACTTCATTTTTTTTTAATTTATCAACATGTATGTTGACTATGAAAGTGAACAAACAGATTCCAAGAGGAACCAACTTATGTTCTAGTTTCCGTTCTCTTTGTGGAACAAAGAAGATTTTGATTCCTTCGCAGATATTGGCAGCCTTTTTAAAATCTGACAATTACATTCTTTCAACTTCTTTTCTCATCCATCATCAGGTCAACCTGCATACTTCCAGAAGGAGTTAGAGAACCAGAATGCAGTAGAGGGAGATAGTATCACATTGCGCTGTGAACTTTCTAAACTAGTTAAAAGTGTAGAGTGGAGAAAGGGTGGAGTGGTGCTCCAACCCAGTAAGAAGTTTGAGATGAAACAGGAAGGATGTGTGCTGGAGCTCCATGTCCATGATCTGGAACCAGAGGACAATGGCTACTACACTTGTGATGCTGGAGACCAGTTGACCACAGCATCAGTCACAGTGCAAGGTATCAAATAACACTCTTAAGTCAATTGCATATTGCGTTTTAGTACATTTATAGATGAAACAGACAGAATTATCTCATACATGTTGCATTGTGTTTATGAAGTATAGGCTACTCAATGTATGCGCGTATTTTTAGACACTGGTGATCTAAGGGTTTCTGTGTCTGGTCTCTGCAGAGGTTGAGGTCCTCATAGTGTCGGGTATAAAGAATACAGATGTGTTTGTGGGCGAACAGGCAATTTTCTCCTGCCAGCTCTCTCGCCGTGCCAAAGGCAGAGTTCAGTGGTGGCTAGATGGCACACGTTTGGAGAACAGTACCTTCAGTGAAATTAGTGTGGGTGAAGACCATGTCCACACTCTCACCCTAAGGAACCTTTCTCCCAATGATTCGGGTACAGTCCTGTTCAAAACAGGTGGCCTGTCATCCTCCGCCAAACTGTTAGTGAAAGGTACCGAACGGGGTGAAGGGGCCTATAGAACTTGGCAGAGCGATTTAAAGGCTTAAAATTAAACGAATAGCACTGACTAATATTGTGTTCATGAATTTCCTAAATCTTAAAGTCAGTTACTCATTCTTTGAAGCATTTGGGTTGCCTTTTTTGTTTTTTACATTTCTTGACTTTTATAAGTTACAGTCAGATCAATAAATCTAGAATTTTGTCACAATCTGTCCTTAAGTTGTTGATTACTGTTGTGTTCTTTGATATATGCTGTAGACTCGTATTACTGAAAATTACAAATACTAATCTTAATCCAAAGTATTTTTGCACAGACTGCACTGGAGAATCCTTCGGTTCAGTGTCATGCTCAATAATGCAATCCTGATAGAACAAGATTTGTATTTACTTTAATCAATTTTTTTGGTTTCCCATGCATAGAATGTAATATTTTTGTTAGCTGCCAAGACACTTTACTATAAAGGCAAAAGTATACAATAAGATAGGTTGAAAACAAAAATATGTATTTTTAATGGAAATTCATGGATGCATGTAGTTAATGTGCCATGTATTTCTAACCTTAAACAGTAGATTTGGCTGCAATTTCTTGGCTTTCTAATTACTTACTAAATCGGCATACTAATTAATAATTGAGTACACTGATTTTGGATTTGTATATGGACCAGAGCTCAACGCTAAGGATTATTTTTTCAGGCCCGGTCAGGCCAGTGGTCCAAAATTTTCATATGTAATTAATTCTACTAAATGAATGTGCAAACTTTAAAAGAAAAATGTTCTTACATAGACTCTCAATATGATGTTTTATGAACAAAGTTCGGGAGGAGCACTTTCAGATAATTAACACGGGTGGAGAGCACTCAGCAATCAATGATAAGAGATTCAGCAGTCTAGATTCAGCAGTCTCACCTTAATCCATTGACAGTTTAGCTGTGTCCCTCCACCACCCCTTCTCCACTCTTCTAGTCCTAACCCTTTACATACAGGGGGTTCTCTGGGTTCGGGCCAAATTCCGAGCTCGGACACCTCCCCCGTATAGCACGCCAAATAAGCATTAAACTGTACTCCCTCTAATTGTATGCAAGTGTGAACTCGTGAAAAGACCATTGTAGGCTACTTATCAATCTTAACTATGCTTCCGTTTTTGTGCTGCATGTACTTTTTCTAGAATTTGGCCTTACTTTGACTTGACACTGCAACTAGGCAATTGGTTGTAATTGACCATGTCCTTGGTCAGTTTGGAGTAGAGAAGCAAAAGATGATACGCTCACCATAATAGTGATAACTAAGTAATGCTTCAGCAGTGACTTAGATGATGAAGTTGAAAAGGTTGCTGAGACTTGTATTTCAGTTGCAAATTAGATACCACCCAATACCTCAAAGAGGATTGAGGTGAAGAACTCTACTCCAAAGTGCACTGGGGTTTTGAGAAAATGACTTATCCCCACCACCAACCCTCTATAGATCCCAATGTGGAGGTGGTCAGTGCAATGGAGGACCAACATGTAGCAGAGAACCAGCCTGCAGAGTTCATCTGTCAGTATTCCCGGCCAGTCAAGGCCATATGGAAGCGAAACAACATACCTGTGCAAGCAGATGGTCGCAGGGTAATAGTGGAGCAGGACTGGACAGTTGCAAGGTTGTATATTAGCTGTGTGGAGCCCCAGGATGGGGGATGTACTCCTGTGAGGCAGAAGGAACCTCTGTTGTGGCACATCTCAGGGTGCAAGGTGAGCACACCTGTAGACGAGGAGAATATGTGTGTTATTCATAACTCAAAAGTTTGGATCATCAGTATAAGACTCAGTATAAGGGCTTACTAAAAAGGGTTTTACAGGGTCTTTAGCAAATTGATGCTGATGGTTTCACATGACCACGATACCAAAATGTCAGTAGTTAAAACCAATGAAATAAAATTCTCCATACCAATTTCAAAATCTAATACGACACACGCCTTTATAAAAAAGTTAATTACTAAATAAAAACTTTTTAAAAATGTTTTTCTTCCAGAATGTATTGGTTTATTTTTGCAACATCTTTTGTATTTAAGTTTGTTTGACATATTTAAAAAAAAAAATTTAAGGCTAATATTCAAAGGAAGGCACCCACAAATAAAAACATTTTTTATACTCAAGTCAAAAAATGCTGTTTTTCGCCTGGCTGGCTATGCAGTAACCATCATGAGCTTTTATTGCAGCTACCTTTGCTTTTCATGCTACTCAATACTGAATGCTATATGCTAGTGAAATGTTGGAAGAATCGTTAATCAAGTGCAATAAACAGTTATTGTTTTAGGATCAGAAGTTATTGTTTTGATTCTTCTAAGGTCAATCAGTTATATACTAAATCAATATGTTTTGGTATGTAGAAAACCAGAGTTTTTTTCAGGTATTGTGTTTCTTTTGCAGCTAAACCCATTGACATTCTCCAAGAGCTGAGTAACATGGAAACCATTAGTGGTGGGGAAGCACTTTTTGAATGCGCCTTGTCACGTCCTGAAACCAAAGACTGCCGGTGGTTAGTCGATGACAAGCCTGTAAAGGAGTCGGCAAACGTAGAGATTGTTTCCTTTGAGAGTGGCCGACGCCATCTTCTGCTCTTAAAAGACTTGCATCCTTGTGAAAACACAAAGGTTACATTCCAAGCTGGCACTTCATCAACTACTGCTCTTCTGTCTGTCAAAGGTATGGCATTTCTGTTTTTATAACATGTTTTATCAAATAAAAATTACTCTTATTGGCCATGTACTTTGAATGTTATAGCTTTGTTTACTATTGTTTTAGTTCCATGCTCTAGTTTCATCATGAATTAAATATGATGCTAAATGACAAATGAATGTTATTAATGTGTCCTGTACAGCTTGGCAACTGGAGGTGGTCAAGCCTTTGGAAGATAAGACCGCCATTGCAGGAGAACAAGTTGAGTTCACGTGTGCTTTGAATGAAGCTGTGCCTGAGAGTGAAGTGACTTGGTATGCAAATGGTGTTGAGCTTCAACATAATGACCAATGGGCCATGAGAGCCAGTGGCTCTTCCTACAGCCTCATTTTGAAGAAAGCCCTGGCTCAACCCACAAAGGAAATCACATTTGCAGCGAGGGATGCATTATCCATGGCCAAACTCACCACAATTGGTAAGTCATTTTGTGCATCATTTATTACAATTTTCTACCATTACCTGCTGACTAACCTTTTTTAATTTTGTCTGGCTTTTTTTTTTAGCTGTGCCTGATCCCCCTGAGGATCCAGAGCTGGTGAGTAAAGGCCCAACGTTTGTTACCTTGTCTTGGTTCACCCCTCTCAATGATGGAGGAAGCCCAATCATTGGTTACCGTGTGGAAATGCGTCTAGTGGACAGTGTCCTCTGGCTGCCCTGCCACACAGAACCAGTGTGCAATACTGAATTTCTGGTTGAAAACCTCATACCGGGGGCAGGTTACAGATTCAGAGTGGCAGCCATTAACCGTGCTGGCATTGGAGAGCCTGTCCAGCTGCCTCAAACTGTGACGCTTGGTAAGTGGATACTCACTGAATTTACCAATTTATCGGAAGCAACCTTATAGAGTTCATTGTGAGTATATTGTATGTTAATCTAACCCAACTACCTCTTATGAGTCTGTGTAGAGGGCTTGCTTTTAGCAGTCTGCCCTAGATCAGGTTCCTCACTCCTGGTCCTGGAGAGCTACGTTCTTACAGAATTTAGTTCCAACCATGCTCCAACACACCTGGTTGTATCTTTAAGTAAATCCAAACATGTTGATTAGTTGATTCAAGTGTGTTTAAATATGGTTGGAACTAAACTCTGCAGGAAAGTGACTTTAGGACCAGGAGTGAAGACCTCTGCACTAGCTGCTACAGTAGTACACTGTAACCTATCAGTCAATTTTATTAAATGAAATTATTTAATTTCCCTCAAATATTACTGAAAGTTCATTGCACTCAACAGAAACTGGGAAACTCCAAACTGATTAAAGGGGTTCTACTACGCCCTTTCAAGAAGTCTTCATTTAGTTTTTGGGGTTATCATAGTGTAGTAAACTTTCTTTCCTTGAGAAAAGTTAGCAACTGAAAGACCAGGAGCGTAGCAACTACATAAAATGTATAATTGAAATTGTAAATAGAACACACAACTACAAATAATAAGACATACTTGTGATCCATAAACAACAGATTGTCTTGACAAAATGGCAACGGCTACGTCTTTCAGGAGAAGATTATGTGCATAGCCTGCATTGTACTCTGTCTGTCTGCTGTAAAACGTGCAGTGCACAGACAAACGTTGAGGTTATAATGTTCAGGAACATTGTTTTTTCCATCCTGTTAAGTTATTTTAAAACAAGACAATGCTCTTCATTTTCTCTAGCGCAGTTTAACCATCTTTTTTGCGTATTCTGTAGGCAAATTATTTAAATGAGAAACATTTTGACATTATAACATTTTAAAACATTTGAGTGGAGTTTAGGAAATATACTTTTAGTGAATTAAAATGAAATAAGCTCACCTAAAATAACTGATGCAATCAGTTTCCTCAAAAGGTTTTGCAATGTAGTAGAACACTAAAAACTACTCCAAATAAGTGTATTTTCTATTTTTGTAAATAATAATTTGTTCTTGTTAAGTTCTTGCTGCATTTCTTCAACTGTTCTTTGAATGGTTCTTTGGTCTTCAGATGCACCAGTGACCATGACCAAAATGTTAACCAGCTCTAAGCTCCAAAAAGGAAAGATGGTTCGTTTGGAGTGTGAACTTTCTGCAGAAAGTAAATCAGTCACATGGCACAAGGACAACAGAGAGATAGAGGTTGGGGCCAAGTACCAAGTGGTAGAAGAGGGCAAGAGCCAAGTTTTGCTCATTAAGGATTTCCAGTCTACAGACCAAGGTGTCTATTGTTGTGTTGCCTCAAATGAGGCAAAGACTTCAATCAACCTCAACCTCGAAGGTACTTTATTTAGATTAATCTCGCATCTATTGTAACTTGCTATCCCTTCTTTATAGTTGTTGGTGTTTTTTTACTCTTATATGTGGAAATAATTTCTTGTGTATGTCTTTGTCACAACATTTCAAACTTTGCGACTTTATTGTTTTCTTCATTACAAGATTACAGTGTTCAAATAACGTTTTCATCTTCCCAAAGTCTCTTTGGGTGGGTTGTTTGTTTTAAATTTTTAAATGAATGCTTGTTAGCTCCTCTGTTTTGTTTACTTCTCTTAATTGTTTCAGTTTAAAATGCTTCTTTATTCTGTTTTCGCACCTTCAGATTACTTAACCAATTGCTGTTGAAGAGACTTTATGTCCAACATAAAAATGTTACCATATGCATAAGTGCAACTGATTTATTATGACTCCTTGATTACAGGAGATGGTACAGCACTTTGTATGGATGCAGGCAGCCAGCCTAAACTGCCTCCTGAAGCTGCTTCTGAGGGAGATCTACATGCTTTGTGGGAGGCAGTGGCCAAGAAGAGGAGAATGAGTCGGGAACCCACATTAGATTCAATTTCAGAATTACCAGAAGAAGATGGTAAAGAAAAGGTACAAAGCAAAGAAGAAAAAGTTCTTGAAAAAGAAGTGAAAGAGAAACCTGTTGAGGCAGCTCCCAAAATCACAGCACAGCCTAATCTCTATACCAGTTCTGATGAGGAATCTCTCAGTGGGACAACAAGCTTGGTGTCTTTCCTCAAGAAAAGCAGCAATTCCTCGATGACTGTGGAAAGTCACACTGAGACCACTGCCTCCAAGAAACTGTATGAGCACTTCCAGATGACTGAGCAATCTGTTACAAAGACATCTGTGGAGCCCCTCATGGAAGCTCAGAAAGGGGATGAGTTGCTGGATGCTGCTGTCAAGATTCAGGCAGCCTTCAAAGGTTATAAAGCCAGAAAGGACATGCGACCAGTCTTCAAAGAAGTATTCAAAGAGCAGACTAAGGAGCCAAATGGGACGATTCATCTTGAGTGCATTGTGGAGGGTAAGCCAGATAAAGTTCGCTGGCTAAAGGATGGTGAACCCTTAATAGATGGCAAGCACCACCATATTGATATCTATAATGATGGTACCTGCTCTCTAGTAGTGACAGCTGCCACAACCAAAGACACAGGTGTATATACATGTGAAGTCACCAATAAATTTGGCATTTCCACCCATAGTGGTAAAGTCACCATAGGGTCAATGCGGGAATCTTCTGGGCGACGACCCCTGAACTCTGGGCTACAGTGCAGATAGTGAAGCTGAGAGCTCCTCGGGGAGTGAGATGGATGAGACTTTACGCCAGGCAAGTAAGCGATTGCGGCGACTTCTTCGCACTCGCCTTCCTCCGGATGTGGAGGAGGAACCTTTTTTGAGTGCGGATGAAGGAGATTTACCGCCTCCGGATCTACAGTCTTACCGGGAAGACGATCAGTATATCTACATCCGCTTTGATAACCGTGCAGAAGCTCAAGTGGCTTCCCAGCGCTTCCAGGAAATGTTTACTTATCACGGAGTGCCCATCGAAACGGTCATCATACCAGCAGCAGGTTCTAAGGTAGAGCTGCGTATCACAAAGATGGGCCTCTCCCAAGATGGCTCCCAAACCCCAACTCAGGACCGACCGATGCCTGCTTTCATGACAGGAACCCCTGGTATGACCCCTCTTCCATCTGGTTTTGTTTTTGCTACTGTTGTTTGGTTCTTCATTAAGTTGCATGGTTCAGTGCTGGATTATATTTGACATTATAGGGCAGCACTTTTGATATTTACAAAAATGTTGTGACTTGCTTGTTTTTTGGGATCTTAAAGTGATGGCATGTCATGTTTTTTGCCTTGTTCAGCATCAAATTGCTATGTTCTGTTCTTTTCGGTTTTGTTTGCTCTTCATCGTTATCTTAATCACCCACCAATCTCCCAGCGGCCCCCATCTTCCTGATCGGAGCTTCGGAGCCAGGATGTTCCTGATGGATTTCCAGTCAGTTTTGACTGTGTAATTGCTGGCAAACACCCTCACACTGTGCGATGGTTCAAGGATGGAAAGCTGTTGGAGGAAAACGACCACTACATGATCAATGAAGACCAGGAAGGTCGTCACCAGCTGATCATCACAGCTGTGCTTCCCACAGATATGGGCGTATATCGATGCATGGCTGAAAATGACAGTGGCATCGCCTCCAGCAAGGCTGAGCTGAGAGTGGACAGTGAGTACACTGTTAAAAGAAAGTGTCAAATCAAATATAGACAAGAAAGCAATGTAATCCACTATTAAAGAGTTTTAACAAAGATGGCACTTTCTTTTACCGGTGCATCTGTGAAGAGTAAGAATGCAACTGCACGCGTTTTGTAAGAATAATTGTCATTGTTTGTCTGTAGATGTCCCCCTACATTTTCAACATACTTATGAAGGCTTTTATTGCTTTTTATTATTTCTAACAAATCATTGATTCAGTCTTGTGTATCTTTGAAGTGTCTTGCAGCTCAGACTATGACACAGCAGCTGATGCCACAGAGACATCTTCCTATGTCAGTGCTAAAGGCTATGTGTCTAGGTGAGATTTAATCTCAAGTACATGTCAATATTACAAGTACACAATACATTTTGCACAGATCCAGCCAAAACAAGTCTCTGATTCGCATTTCACGCTAGTTTTACATGGGCTTCTGCTTTTGTGTGGTTTGCTCTCTTAGCTCGGAGCACAGGGACACAGAGGCCTTTGAGTCTGTGGCAGAGGACGAGCAGCTTCCTCAGGTTTTGGATGAGTTGCACGATTTATTCCTCAGTCCTGGAGCACCCATTGCCAAATTGAGTGTTAGGGTCAAAGGTCAGTTATGTTTTTTCATGGATGCCAGTTCTTTTGTTTCAGAATCTATTTTATCTGTATTTTATTTATGCACTGTTTATTCCAAGTGTTTCCTTTTTTACATCTGCACCTGTTGTATCTGCTATTCAAATTCAGCCGCTCTGAGCATAATGACATTAATGTCCTACATCTTTTTTTCTGTCCATCATCCTATTTTTAATTACCTTGTTTATGTTCATGCACATTCACATTGCTTTGCATCTAAGACGACTTTAATTTTCAGCTGTTACATTGCAGAAATAAAATGGTTTGCAAACACAATTTCATGTTCTTTCTGCAGGATTTCCCTCACCAAGAGTTTACTGGTTTAAAGATGGCACGCCACTTCAAGCCTCCAGCAGAATTGTATTGTCAACCGAGCCGAGATCAGCACAGTCTTGAGATTTTGGATGTTAAGCGGGAGGACACCGGAGAATATCTCGCATACATTAGCAATATAGCTGGATCTGCCTACTCTTCAGCACGACTGAATGTACTGGGTAAATGTTCCTTTTAAGCTTTAAGCCTTTTTATGTATCACTTCCATGGGGTCTTTGACAGGAATTGGGAGCATGGTGAAATTATATTATAAATGATATCTTTGTTTGTTTGTTTGTTTGTTTACATGATTTCCATTGTTAGCTCCTGGAGAGCGCCCAGCACCTGAACAGGGACGAATGAGAGGTAAACATTAGGGATGCATGCTATATCGGCCAGCATATCGGTATCGGCCGATATACGTTTATTTTTAAAGTTATCGTCATCGGCCTGGTAAGAAAATGTGGCCGATATATTAAAGCCGATAAATAATGTATTATTCCCTTCAGCTGAGACACTTGTTTATGTTTTTGAATTTCTTGAAATATGATTGAAATCTCTTCAAAGAATGAAAATATGGTTCGGTACAACATGTGCAGCGCAAATCTGTTATATCAGCTATATAACACTATAATGAGAACATCATTATAATCGTGCGCTTGGGACATGGATTTAATTGTGAGACTTTTTTGTAATCAGGCTCTAAAATTAGATAAAAAAATGTTTTAAAATTTGGATTTAAATTTATCAGCCGATATATCGGTTATCGGCTTTCAAATATAAAGAATTATCGGTATCGGCCCAAATTTTCATACCGGTGCATCCCTAGTAAACATCTGTAATGTCACATATTCTTGCACACAGCGCATGTAATTGTGAGTCGTTGTTCCATATGGTATGAACAGATGCAAATGCATTTTAAAATTTGAGAAAAATTAAGCATGCATATCATTTGCTATGCCACTTGTATTTTTCCACATATAGATTCAAAGGTGCCACTTGTGCCACCACGCTTCCTGGAGAGGTTCAGCAACAAGAAGGTGAAACAGGGAGCAAGTATGACGCTGTCAGTCAAAGTGGAAGGTATGGCGTGTTACCACAATAAATTAAATTAATTTACATGCAATTTTGAGAAATACAGTAATGTTTAGTTGCACGTTACATAAGGTGAAAACATGCTAAGTCACTGTCTTCCAAAGGTTCCCCAACCCCATCTGTTAACTGGTTAAAGGAAGTGTCAGGATAAGGATGTTTTGTGGATCAAGGCAGACACACCAGGTTACAAGGTGGCCAGCTCTGGCCGTCAGCATAGTCTAATCCTTATGGAAGTGGAAAAAATCATGGTGGCATGTACACTTGCATCGCCACCAACCGTGCTGGACAGTCGGTTAACACAGCCCGGCTGGATGTGGAGACAGGTCAGGAACTCATGGTTTAGTTATAGACCATATTGATGTCAGGATTACATGACTTATTATTATTATTATTATATATTTATTATTTTATACCAAGAATATTTCTGGTATGTGTACCAATTTAAATAGCATTTATTAATAAATAACCTTGTCTTTTAATCATCATGCATATAATTTTCTATCCAACAGCACCAGAGCAAAAAAGCAAAGTGGGGCCAGAGTAAGTTTAAATTTAAAAGGTTACAGCTATCAATTAAATTATTTTATTCATCTAAACATTGTACAATTTTACATATTTGGATGTTAATGTTTAATTATAATATTTTATTCTCCAGGGTTCTGGGAATTACTATTAGCCCACCGGAGGACGCGGCCAAAGGTGAATATTTGATAGATGATGTTCTGTTTTAAGTTTTTAATTAAATTTATTTTTTTAACTACTTTATACTTTTAGTGAGCTGTCCGATTATATCCGAGTGAGTGACTGCCATCAGGTAGTTCTGATGTAATTTACTACAATAAGTGATTCTTTTGAAAACATCTTAGGAGAGATCAAACTACCGTACATGGGTGAAGTGGGTACAGAGGAATTCTTACAAAAACTCACAACCCAAATCACAGAAATGGTATCTGCCAAGTTCACCCAAGGTAAGAGAAAACAATAATTTTCAGTCAATAATATTGAGCTAATATTTTGTAACCTGCACTGCCACAGTATTACTGTGAATTACAATGTGTTTAAATGTGTGTACTATTTGTGCTGTTCTTTTTTTTTATTAAAGTATCATTCTTGATGTCATAAACAACAATAGTGCAAAATAACAATTTATTGTTTTAATGTAGTCTTTCTCTACAGAATGCATCCTAAAATTCACTCAAAACAGTATGCACTGTTTTTGAATGAGCTTTGTGTGTGCCCAAATGCTTTGAATTCATCTCACAGGATGTACTGAGTACTGAAATGGAGTAAACCTGTTTTTATATTCACTTTTTAAATCATTAATTATACTCAGGACTTTTTTGAGAGCATATTTTTCTGGACTTCCCTTCTATTCATATATATATATATATATATATATATATATATATATATATATATATATATATATATATATATATACATATATATATATATATTTTACTGACAAAATATATATATAACCTTATCTCTCTGGATCCCCGATTCCTGTGCAGTTCACTGACTCCATTTTTTTGTCTATCCATCAAACTATCCATCCATCCTCTCATCCCTCTATTCACTCACATTCTCATTGAAGCATTGATTTGTTCAGACAGCTTACAGAACCATCAAGTGCTCCAGTGGATGAAATCTTGGCCCAAAGTAACCAGTATGTATCCGCAGAACCTCCAGTGTATTACACCAGAACTTTGACTTTTTCTCCATGAGGCTATGCTGTTGTTAATCACATTGCTGGTCTATTTCTTGGGTTCTAAACATTGAAAAATAAAACAAAGAAAACACCTAAATCTAAAATGTAACGTACAAAATGCTTTAAGTATGGCCAAGTGGTAATAAAGTCATGGTTCTTTCAAAATCAGGGCCATTTTGTGACAATACAGAATAAACTGGACATTTTGAAATTCAGTGTCTCATTTTTACACTTTCAAGGTGTCTCTGTTTCAGTATACACTGAGAAAATGGATGAACGCTCACTGCCATATTCATTTAGATAAGGGATGCATGAGCGATACATTAATGTTGTGTGGGCACAATTTTGTTTTTACACAAGCATGACAGTGCATGTTAAATCACAGGAGAAATATGGTTTACAGCATTACGTGAGCTTAGGTTTCTATCTCCACTTTTGGTCGAAATTGAGTTTTGACATAATCTGATCCATTAGGTGTTTATTAATGCCTGTGAGGTGTTATTAAAAAAAAGATTAATAGATAAAGCTATAATAGAAGATTATAGTACATAACAGTTTTGCCAGCTGGGATGTAAAAACTTTGATGCTCAATATCTCAGAATTACCCTTAACGGAGATAGAACCTTATGTTTCTAAGCTCACGATTAGTTATTACATTCGTCATAGATGATTTAAAAAAAAAAAAGCTCAATTCATATTTGCAACGTTTCCTGTTTCTACAAAAAAGCTACACTACATAAAGCTTGTCTGAATATTCTCGAATATGCTCAAATTGATGCAATGGAAGAATTTGACAGGGTAACGTTAACTTACACTGTTAGTAAAATAACACTCAATTATCTCTGTTTTCGAACTCTAGTGGATCCCAAACTTTTTAAACCACCATCAATATCTTTACTGACACCCACCAGCCAGAGACACGATCAAAATGAAACACAATGTTCACTTATTATACGAGAAGATACGCTACGAATTTGAATTGTAGGCTAAATATGAACAATTCTGCTTACCTTGTCTTTAGGTTCACGAAACTGGACAGTTTTCCTCATAAATCGCTCTCAGGGTCCATTTTGGCGATATTATTTCCATGTTAGGCCTAGCACTGTTGATCTCTTCGGGCTTTCTCACTTTTTTGTAACTGTATTTAGCTACAATTTCAGTAGCTAGCGGTGCTAACTATTTTAAAAAACGGCGGCAATATGTATTTCACAGTAGAAGAACTCGTCATTGCGATTCATCGCGAGATTAAATGTCAATTATAACACTGACGTCTGACATCAGTTATCAATATCCTACGTGAATACTGCCCTCTTAGGTATATATATATATATATATATATATATATATATATATATATATATATATATATATATATATATATATGTATGTATATTATATATATAGGCCTACATCAAGTAAGTATTTTGGATACATTTTGGATATGATTGAAACTCTGAAGTAGGCCCTATAGGTTACAGGTGTGTGGCCTGGTAAACCCAATGGGGGACAATTTTTTATATTTTTATTATTTTAGATAGATATAATCCAGATTAATATTATTAAATAAGCCTACTTGCTGAGTCTGCTGATTTTAAATTGAATTCCATAATCTGAACATTTGTTATTAGTTCACGTGAAGCTAAAGCCCATGCCATCAGAGCTGATAATAACATTATCTCTTTCTTCCTCTAACCTTTTTATCACTGTCTGCTTCAAGCTTCATTACGTGTCCCAGGAGCTGACAGTGATGATGAAACAAAAACACCATCAGCATCTCCTCATCACGGCCGATCACGCCCTGCATCTCTCATCGCAGACTCCTCGTCTGAATCGGATGAAGGAGATGCCAGGGGAGAGGTATCACAAACATCACACTAAACAAATTTATTATTATTATATGTCAGACAAGTTGCATTCTGTTTAAATAAGATTTTTTAACACATTTATTTACCATTTATTGTAAAACGGAAAAAATTGTAGTTCATATTATTTATTATGTGAGTCTTTAGTTCACAAAGGGATATTTAAAAGCAGAATCTGAAACATTGTTATGTTTTTAAAGTGAAAACAGCACTACATGTTTTCTAAATGTACTGTTATCTCAATTTATCTGTGCAGATGTTTGATATCTACGTGGTGACAGCTGATTACAACCCCATGGGTGTCAGTAAAGATACCATCGCTCTGAAAGAGGGCCAGTATGTGGAGGTTTTGGATTCTGCCCATCCACTTAAATGGCTGGTCCAGTACCAAGCCTACCAAATCCAACCCGTCTCGCCAGGGATGGGTCTCACCTGCGTATCTTGACAAAAGACTGAAGGTCTGTTTAGAATATTTAAAAAAAATGATGTATATGTAAATATATATATGTATATTGTATGTGCAACTGGTGACACTGGTTGATGTGATGAAAACTTAAATTAGGGTAATTTATAATGGACTAGTGAGTTTAAAATTTGACACTAGGGTTAAAAATGCACATAATGTAATGACTAGTGTATCTTCATGATTTCTAATCAATGATGGATTGGTTGTGTTGTAGCTGTCTGCAGATGTAACTGACCTCCCAGAAACCACCAGAGAGGAAGTCACTGAGACAGAGTACAAGAAGAAACTCTGGTAAAATTTAGAAACATAAAATGTGCATTTTATTCTGTACTACTAGGTACTCATTCTACGTTTCACTTGTACCTAGTCAACTTGTTCAGGAGCTGATCAACACAGAGACTGAGTTTCTAAAGAGATTGAGTTTTTCACATCACACCATCTGAAGCGCGTGGATGAGGAGAGCACACCACCTGATATCGCCGGCCAGAAGGAAACCATCTTCCGTAATATCAGTGATTTAAAATCCTTCCACAGCAGGTACAAAGTTCAGACAATTGTTAATAGAACTGATATTGTTAATATAATTCTAACATAGAATTGTTAATTCTATGATTAACTCTATCCCCCGGTTTCACAGATAAAGCTTAAAGGATAGTTCACTTTGAAATAAATCGAAAATGCTTACCTCAAAGGCATCCAAGATGTAGGTGTCTTTGTTTCCACAGTAGTTTCAATTTTGATATTTTTAGGTCAAACCGTTCGTGTCTGTCATATAATGCAGGTCTATGGTCACCACCTCAAAGAGCATGCACAGAGAAGTCCAAATTAAACAGAAGTCCTTACATTTATGAGTTATTACATCATGTTTCATTTGGACTTCTCTGTGCATGCTCTTTGAGGTGGTGACCATAGACCTCCATTATATGACTGACAGACAAGAACGGTTTGACCTAAAAATATCAAAATTGAAACTACTGTGGAAACAAAGACACCTACATCTTGGATGCCCTTGAGGTAAGATAAAACATACCAAAAATTAATTTCAAAGTGAACTATCCCTTTAAGCTAGATCTAGACTAACATGCATGTTTGAGCTGTTTTAACTGAAAGCAACTTGCTCTGACAAATCTTAAAATGTGTCTCAAGATGCACGCCAGTAATGTTTTTTTTCTAAGGCACGTTTATAAAAGTTACTTAAATGTCCTAATTTAACTAAGGTCTAATCCTGGATTAATCTAAGCTCTGTCTGTGAAAGCAGGCCTATATCTAAAATTTTGTGTGTATTTCAACAGCTTGATGAAGACTTGACTGTTGTCTGTTGTCTGTTTTCCAGCTCTTTGCTGCCCGGTCTGCGTGATTGTGTCACTGATGATGACATTGCCATGCATTTCTTAAAAAACTCTGAAGGTTTTGAGAAATATCTACAGTACCTCATTGGACAGTCACAGGCTGAGTCCGCCATCAGTGAGAAAGAAGTGCACCAATATTTCAAGGTGGGTTTACAAAAATACTGACAAGTTTAGTGATGGATTTCTAGGGGTGTGAAAACAATTTTTTTCTTTGTCCATAAACTAAAATAATTTGTTTTTTAGAAGACGCAGAGCATAACATGTTCTACATCTTTCTTTCATTAGGATTATACAGTCTCAGAGTTGGCAAATGTCGACCCCTCAGAGTGTCCAGTGCTCAGTATCAATGCTTATCTTCAGAGACCAACAGAGAGAATACTAAAGTACAGGGCTTTACTGAAGGTAACAAAAATTTCAATACCACAATACTGCGTTTCTGTGTGAAGGAAAAATCTCCAATTTCCACTGAATAACTATCTAGAAATGCATTTAAGAATATTTATGTATTCTGTGATGCATAATAATTGAAAGTGAGCATCCCTTTCCAATTCCCCGATTTCATTATAGGAACTGATCCGGAACAAAGCAAAGAACGGTCAGAACTGCTGTTTGTTGGAGCAAGCCTATGCAATGGTGTCATCCCTCTCCCAGCGCTCAGAGAACACACACCATGTGTCTCTCATAGAGAACTACCCCGCCAATCTGGAGGCGTTGGGAGAACCTATCAGACAGGTACGGTGTCTAATCTTAAACATCACACATTAACGTACAGTGCTCTCATATTTCTTGTAGTTAAATTTAACAACTTGCCTGTAGTGAAGTTCTGAATTTTTCTTCATTCTACAGGGGCCTTTCACTGTTTGGGAAGGAGCTCCTGGAGTTCGATCATCTTCCAGAGGTCACCACCGCCATGTTTTCCTCTTCAAAAACCATGTGGTCATCTGCAAGCAGAAGAGAGACACAAATATGGACACCCAAACATATGTGTTTAAGAATATGATGAAGGTTAGAGCTTATCAAATGCTTTTTAAATGACTGTGATTAAGTGACACACGTACACCGTCATACAATGGAGGTCTATGGTCACCACCTCAAAGAGCATGTGGCCATGGCCATGATGTGTCTTCCTAGGTTGTTTAAGAAATAAAAAAGATTAACTCTCCATCAATTATGTTTAAAAGAACTTTTCCTAAACATATAACATGATGGACACATAATAATCACTGCAATAATTATCCAATCATAGACTCTTAAGCATTTGCATGTGGGCAGTGTATTTTACACTACATTTACTAAAAATTCACAAGGCCAAGCACCAATGGCGATAATTCAAAATGGCCCAATATCGATTAAATGTCTTTATGGATTTCGTAATTACTGGTTTTGCCTCATAATGTCACTCAAAAAATAATATTGTATAAAACAAAATGTAATATATTGTAAAAATATTTTATTGTTTTGCTTTAGCTCACAAACATTGATGTGAACGATACTGTGGAGGGTGATGAGAGAGCATTTGAGATCTGGCATGAGCGTGAGGACTCTGTGAGAAAATACACTCTGCAGGCACGGACTGTCATCATCAAGAACTCATGGCTCCGTGACCTCCGTGACCTTCAGCAGCGGTTCAGCATGCCAGCGTGGAGTAAGTCGCCAACATTAGCATGACCCCTAGTTGCCTCTTTTTTCCTAGTTTTTGGTTTCTCCATTGGCCAAAAAGATTTTATGATTCTTACGTGTTTTTGTTCAACATGAGAATCTTCACAAATTAACAAAACTTTTACTTTTTGAAGCTTAAATACAATTACCAAAGGTAAAAAGGTAAAGTTAGGCTACAAACAAACACTATGTCACACCATTAAGCTTCCAACAACACTTTTAATTATATTTAATGTAATAAAATATATTTATGTTTAAATATTTAAATCTTGAAGTTGGAATGTTTGAGTTAGAATAGTTGCAAGAGTGCAATTATTAACACAATGAGGCAGTAAGAGCGAACTAGTGAGTAGATGAGTTTGCCCGTACTCCATAATGACGTTCAATGTCCTCGATAACCTCTGTAGTCCTTTAGAAAAAAACTTTAAAAAAAAAAAAAAAAAAACAAAAAATCGCAAGCAGTTATTACTGATTTATTTGGGGTATTATTTATGATGTAAAAAAAGTGAAATATCTTGAGGTTGTAATTAAAGAATGCTTTGGAATATAGTCGTAATATT
Source organism: Hybognathus amarus (assembly GCA_030378365.1). Lineage (NCBI taxonomy): Eukaryota > Metazoa > Chordata > Actinopteri > Cypriniformes > Leuciscidae > Hybognathus > Hybognathus amarus. Next base: position 283,792 of record JAQIUQ010004045.1, on the reverse strand, counting down.
GGTCTTGTTTTAAAGAAGACATTTGGCAGATTTTGTAGAAGTGAAATAAATTTAAGAAAGTGAAACAGTTATAGAAGTTTGAGTTTATGGAAATGTACAATGTAAAAGATAATTATTCATATTTTACATAAAATATATATTTTCAAAACCTGGGACTACTCTAAAACTGCAGAAAAATCAAAGCCACAATACTGAAAAAGTTGTTTTTAAGATTTTTGGTTGATATCTCAAAAAATAGCTTTCTGTGAGATTTTGTTTGGGCGCAGTACTCGAACGCTTCCACTAGGGCACAACCAGACTCCATTACTGCCCATATAAGGGTGCCTCCATTTCCATATGCGTTTTGAGTGATATGAACCATCATTTACACAATTTTCATACAATTTATGAAGTAGAGATCCTATTCAGAAGTAGTATCGGAGGTTTGGCAGATTTTGAAATGAATTCAACCTCTAAGAAACACATACAAAGAACATGCATGTGCGTTATAGCTTTCACAAATAGTGAATTTATTATTTTTTTCTTTATATTTAAAACATTTTCAGACCTTTTTTCACGGGTATGAAAATATTCTTGTTGCAAATTGATAAATTACGGCTCCTCTGTATTTTATTTTGAAAATCAGTCACTAAATATGGAAACTAGAGGTTGTAAGCTTTCAAATGAGATATAGTTTGTCAATATTACTTAAGGTCTTTTCTAAGATATTATTGTTTTTAAAAATATAATGGCAAGGTGACAGTAAGTACAGTCATGTTTTTAAATAATCCCTAGTCCTAACATTTTACTTTTCTTACAGGCCTTCCAGATTTCGACTCAGTGTTGACAGACTTAACAGCAGAGCTTGGACAGACAGTAAAACTTGCCTGCAAGGTCACTGGTGTCCCAAAACCACAGGTCACCTGGTACAAAGGTAAGGAACCAAATCTTGGGTGTTTCCCTCTTGATGTCTTCTAAGAAGTCAAGAAATTCATCCATGTGACTCACAAACAGACGGGCGAGCTGTGGAAGCGGATCCTCATCACATCATCATTGAGGACCCAGACGGCTCTTGCACACTCATATTGGACAACATGACGGCAGACGACTCTGGCCAGTACATGTGCTTCGCCACCAGCTCTGCGGCAACGCCAGCACACTAGGCAAAATCACAGTGCAGGGTGAGTGACGGACGAGACTAACTTAGTAAAGCTGGTTTTACAATTTTTTTTTAAATTTGTGTTGATTTTGATTCCATTTCTTACAGTACCTCCACGTTTTGTGAATAAGATCCGGAACGCCACACTCTTTCCAGGAGAAGATGCTCAGTTCACCTGCACTATTCAGAGTGCACCAAGTCCCAAGATAAGGTAGTGACTCCGTTTAAACTAATATTTACACTGACATTCAAAAATTAAATGTCATTAAAGACATTTATAATGTTACAAAAAACTCTAGTTCTTTTGAACTCACTATTTATCAAAGAATTCTGAAAAAAAATGTATCACTGTTTCCATAAAAATATGAAGCATATTCGTTTCCTGTTTACACTTCTGGGCTTCGGGGTCTATACGACCCCAACAATTAATTGAGTAATTGTACAAAAAATATATACATTTTTAAATCATACAAATAATATATCTTTTTTTTTGTTTACTTCTCATATATTCATTAATGCTGTGTTTTGGAGATATAAAGTACTTTTGTATCCATATACCACACATTTCCTCAACTACACCATTAACTTGCATATGAAATATTATTTTTTCTATGATACCATTGCATTTATGTTCTAGTACTAGGCCTTCATTTCTGTGTAAAAAATTTCTGATTTATGCCGGAATATTCAGATTTATGCAGAAAATATGTTTAGTTTTTTTTTCACATTTCCCATTCATTTCAATGTGGGGTCATATTGACCCAAAGCCCAGAAGTGTAAACATTTTTTTTACATACCTTCAGAACAACCGAATCAAGCCTAGTTTTTTTTTGTGTATAGATAGATAATGTATGAAAAGTCACAAAATCTTATTCCACTGAGATGAAGGGAACCTTCTTTTAGTAAAATTTAATTGGGTCGTATAGACCCCATGACCCGATTGAGGGCTAATAACAATAACATGTTTCTTGAGCAGCAAATCAGCATATTAGAATGATTTCTGAATGGTCATGTGACACTGATAACTGGAGTAATGATGCTGAAAATTCAGCTTTGATCACAGAAATAAATTACTTTTTAAAATATATTCAACTAGAATTATTTTACCAGTGCCACATTTTTAAATGATAGTATATGTTTAAATAATGAGCCTCTGGTGATGTCATAAAATTCCAATAAAGGCATTCCATAAATGACTAAACCCAACAATGTCATCCATTTCACTGACAAAATGTGTTGGGTTAGTGTTAAGCCATGGCATTTCCCTGCACAGATGGTTTAAGGATGGCAAACTACTGACAGACCAGGAGAAGTTTCAGACATACACTGAATCACGCAGTGGAGTGTTGGTTCTAGTTATCAAGAACCCTGGAGAAAGAGACCTCGGACACTATGAATGTGAGGTATGGACATCCTTACTTTAGTCCTTTCAGTTCTTACTTTACTCCAAGCATGAGGAATCAAGCCAATGATCATCATATTCTTCATTTGCAGCTGTCGAACCGTCTGGGCAGCGCCAGGTGTGCGGCACAGCTGATCACTCCTGCTGTGGCAAAGGCTGGAGAACGTAGAGCAGATCAGGCCATCACCATAGAAGGTACGAGACACCTGTCAACACAAATATGCCACCTAATTAAAAAAACAGAATCCAATCTGTTATTATTTCCCTTACTAAAAACTTAAAAGGGATTAAAAAACATGTATGTTATGCAATATTTAACCCTCAGGTGCTCTTCGTTTTGGAGTCGCACTTGTTATCTTCCCGGTCAAAAGTGACCGGACACCTAAAAATTAAATTTCCTCCATCCCAGTAAAATCAATGCAATTTATTTTTGTGCTATAATATTTATTCTTTGTAATTTAGTATTTTGAGACACTTTAATTGAATTCATTAATATTTATGCAATATTTATGGTCTATTTTGCCATGGAAAAATATAAATATTTTTCTATATATATATATATATATTTTTTTTTTTTCAAAAAATTATTAATGCAGTATTTTAGTTTAATATAGAGTCTAGGCCTTCAGAAAAAAAAAAATTTGAAGAAAATTAGCACCATCTGGTTACAGTATAGAGAAAAAGCGTAGAATCATGGTGTAACCACTAGATGACATGTACAGCTCTCTATGGAGAAGCATGTGAATCCCAAAGATGTTTATGAACACTTTTTTTTTTTTTGGATTTGAATATATAGTTGAAACAATCTCAAAAACGATTTTTTATTAAAAAAAATGTACAAATGACCACTTAGCATGCTCCGATCATGACCTAAATTTTTTTGTATTCACATACATAATGCCATAAAAGAAGCTGTGATTTTTAGAAATTCAAAACAAAACATTTTTCAGTCAGAAATGACCGAAGAGCACCTGAGGGTTAATGGTTTTAATGGTTTTAATAAAGGGGCTACTATGAAGGATAGTTTCATGGCATAAAGTATAAATTGTAATCCATAGTCACATAAATCTACCTATATTAAGAAATCTGACCATGTATTTTTCATATTTCAGCATCATATTTGTACCTCTTTGACAAGCAGTGAATTAACTGACATTTAATAGCTAAAATAAATGTGATGTTTGTTTGATTATAACCTTTTTTATGTTGTTTTTCAACTAGTAATGGAACAAGAGACGAAAATACCGAAGAAAACCATAATTATGTAAGTCTCAAACATGCACCTAAACACAAACTGCCATTCAAAAGTTTAGGGTCTGTATCTGTAAGAATGTTTCTTATTAATACTTTTACTAAGCAAACACATAATATTGATAAAACAAAATGTCTTTTTCAAATAAATTCTGTTCTTTGAATTTCCTATCAATCAAATAATAATAAATGTTTCTTAAACACCAAATCATCATATTAGAATGATTTCTGAAGGATAATGTGACACTGAAGACTGGAGTAATGATGCTTAAAATTCAATGCAAAAAAATTACACTTAAAATATGTTAAAATAGTTTATCTTAACACAATATAATACAATTTTTCTACAAGTATTGATAAGTGTAAACTGGCCTTACATATCAGTTTGTAAATTTGATGGCAGATTCAGTCTAATGCTATGCTGTTTTTGTCTACTGTGTGCATCTATCATGAATCATACTCACAAATATGATTTTTCCACTTTAAGCGAGGAGACCATCACCACAGTGGTGAAGAACACTCGCATGAAACGCCACTCGTCCCCAAGACCATCACCCATGGGAGCTTACCGCTCAGAGACGTCCACTCCCGAACCGCCCAGACAGAGACGAGCCCCGGCCAGGAAGACCGTCCCGACACTGTACGTCCAAGATCCAGAGGGTGCCACGGCCAGGAACCCAAGATGGGTGGAAGTCGAAGAAATAATCGAGTATAAAGTCAACAAATCACCCAAGTTACCAAGGAGAAGGGGCGTTTCCCCCGGCAAGTTGTCACCACCTGGAAATCCAAACACTAATAACTCCAACAACAAGTTAGTAGAGGAGACAATGGGCGCCGAAATGCTTCTTCAAGCATCTTCTGGTACTGATGAAGAGGAAACCGTGTCTGAGGTTGACAATGTGACAATATACCCAACCGTTACAGCAGATATCAGTGACCCGTGTGTCTTGGTGGACTCTGATGAAGACGAGGAGGGAACTATTGTCCTGGAGCCTGAAGACGACCAACTTGGGGACCGAGACTGCAAAATACTGACTGATGGGAATCGAGTTCTTACTCTTGAAGACCTCGAGGACTACGTCCCTCAGGAAGGCGAGACTTTCGGCAGCCGTACAGACCGTCACGTCCCTCTTGAGAAGCCGAGTGAGATCTCGGTGTTGCAGAGAGAAATAAACGAGTCTGTCATCGGAAAACCCATCCTACTGCACGTGGGACGTCCAGTGGCGTCCGCAAAGCCTCGCATGGGTTTCTTCGGATCCTTCAAGGAACATATTTCCAGCATGTTTACTCCAGGTTCATCCGTGAGCAGCAGGCGAGAGAAGACCATACCTATTCATGTGACTGAAGAACCATGCCACGCCAGTAGCTTTGCGAGGTTTGACGTCCAGCCGACGCACTGCTCCGAGGTCCAGAGAGGAAGTGTGGGAGGTCTGCAGAGCTTCAAAACGCAAGTGTCCGCGCAAACCCGCAGCTACACGCCAACCGGACAGGTCACTCTTCAGATCAGCAAGAAGAAGCCGGCCGAAAGCAGTAATCGAGAGGAACCGAATCTTCGAAGCTTGTTTCCGGCGTGCAAAATCAGGACGTAGAGTAGCCCGAAGTCTTAAATGGGAACACTTCTGTAAAATCTCGCAATCTAATTCAATCGCAAAGCTTCTGGATCATTCCATGTTGAGGCGACACTTTTTGCATAGGATTCACTCGATGCCTTTCTAATGAGTTCCTGTAAGCGTGAAATCAAATGTGCAGCTGCACTTGGGAACTGCAAGTTTAACACGAACGTGCAAATATGGACTTTTTGTCTAAAGGACGTACTAAGAAATACACGTCTATGTCAAGAAATCCAAATTCTCCAATAATAAGATTGTGGTTTATGTGAATGTAATTTATGTGCTGTATCTACATCTATACACTGGCCAAAACAAAAAGGCACTGTTTGGATTAAAATAGGCAAAATGATTGGATCATTATTGCAGTGATTATTATGTTTCGATCATGTTATATGTTGCTTTTAAACCTAATTGATGGAGAGTTTAGCATTTCACTTCTTAAACCCTGTAGGAAAACAGCCTGATGAATCTTGAGATTGTTATCATGGATTATGGGCATGATGCGTCTTCCTACATGGTTGTTTTTAAGAAATGAAAAGCTACACACTCCATCGGTTAGGGTTAGAAGAACAGTTGCCTTATAACATGATAGATCCATAATAATTACTCAATAATGATTCAATCATAGACTCTTAATCCTAAAACCGTATTCTGGACAAATGTGGGTAAAATAGTTGATTTATTTAAAATAAAATACTTCCCTTGATCTGAGCGGTACAAGACTTGGCTACTTTTCCTAAGTTTGCCTCCTAAACACACTTTTTTTTTTACTCAATTCTACAATGTTAAGTGGGTGAAAAAAAAACTCTTTAATCTTGTATTTGGGTCAAAAATGGGCACCTATAGAAAAACTGTAATTTAGAGCATTCTAGAATAAGACAAAATAAGACACCAGGTGACCGCAAAATCACTTCATCTGTAGGTTTTAGCTCTTAGAACGTATTGGAATGCTATTTTAATTTAGTTTAAAAAATAAAGCATAAAAATAAGCATAATTTACATAGAAAATGTGGTACTTTTTGAAGTAAATAAATTCAAAAATACCCCCAAAATTAAAAAACAAAACCATAAATGGATAGACAAAACTTTATGGAAGACAGTGATATAACATTTATTATAAATAAAGATTAGGATCACAGTCCTCTGTGCAAAAGTGAGTCCAGAGTGAATACGCTTCAAGGGCTATGTATTTGCTTATTTAAATCCAAACAAAATTACTTATTTTGCCAGGGCAATGTAGAAAGAAATACTATGTCAAGAAATCCAAATTAAACTTCTTTGGACTCCAACAATATGATTGTGGTTTATCTGATGTAATGTATGTGCTGTATGGAGTTAATGTACCTCAGCATTATATCTACACATATTTAGTGTAAAATATTTGAGTTTTTCAACATCTAAAAATCCAGATCAACTTTTTCTGTCAAGTTGATTGCACTTGTTGATTCGGAGGTCTATGTTAATGTATCAAAAACTTTGGATATGTCATCTTGCAATGAAGACTATTCAGTGTGGTCAGCATTTTAGTGTTGAGATGTGAATGTATGGGGTTTTGTAGATGGACAAAAGAATAGTGGTGGGAGATTTTTAAGACTTAAGAAACATAACAAACACAAAATCTATTTAATGACTTTAGAAGATTTATTTTAAAAAGTATTTCTTGTGCAACATGACTTTAAGCACATAGTATTTACAGATTTAAAAAGTTTTGAGATTTACTGGAGTAATACTATATATATATATATATATATATATATATATATATATATATATATATATATATATATTAAACGTGTTTGAACTTAAAATTTTATCAACCAAAATTTGCATGTGTAACATAATTTGTGTTGTTTTGGTGGATCACATGGTTTGAAAGGTTTTGGTAAAAGCAAAATAAATTAGGAATGCCAAAGGTGTTCAGCTGATAAAAGAGAAAAAAAAAACTTGAATAAATATAAATAAAAATGTACATCTTGAAGTTCTGATGTTGTTGCTTTAAAAAATAAAGAGTATATTTGGATGTGTATTATAAACTGATATCACATGATATTGATATTAAAGAAATACAAGTAAAAAAAAACCTTTCAGTTTACGATTTACTGTCTATATTGTGTATGGTGAAAATCGTCGGACACGCACAGTTGCTTTCAATATTGCACTCTCATTTATTCATTTCACTCTAGACATGCTTACCTATGTGTGTAAGTACACATCTTCACTGTATACATACTAAAGTATGTATACACCAACACACACATAATTAAACATGTAGAATTGTACATATATATTTATATAGACGTATAAATTTACATGTACGCACATTTATAAAAGAGTGCACACAATGCACTCTTGCACACACACACACACGCGCACACGCACTCGTACACAAATGCTCATGCATCTGTGGCTCAATGTTTGTCTCCTGTACGTGAACACGCACGCACTCACAGACACAAACGTGTGTGTATATATCAGACATACTTCATATCCAAAAAGGTTCCTTTGAAAACAACACCAGGTTGTGATTTTGGACACTTCTTTTTCTTCAATTTTTAAAGCTGAGAATTAAAAATGAAACGGAAAACAACAAAAAAAAAAACGAGAAGGCGTGGTGCCGTTTCGTCCGATCATAACCCGGGTAAGGGGTCAATTTGCATAATGTATACAGGTTAAGATTTTCTTTCCTATATTTATTGTATTTTTTTTAATAAAGAACTTTTTTCTCTTTTTATATAAACAAAGCAGAAAAACAAAAACGAGAAAAAAAAGAAAAGAAACTAAACTCTACAGAGTAGGTCCCCATCCACAGTCCCTTCTGCCGACAGGGGTGACATCAAGCTGTACAGCGCAGTGCAAAAACATATGTATCAGCTTCATTTACAGGTACAGCCATAATCAAGGCACAAAGATCTACAAGTAGATTTTTTTTACTCTCTTTCAATAAAGTTGTACAAAAATAATATAACATTTTATAGTCTGTACAGGAAAAGAAAAGAAAAAATTCAACCTTGCACAGTCTGTACAAGATACGAACCTAAAACGATAAGAAATGGGGCGTTTCTTTCACCATCACGTTCTCGAGAGCGAACTGAGGCTTCTGCAATGTTCCCGGAGCCCCTCCTCCTCGTTTCAAACGCCCCGCCTACTTCCAACGAAAGGGGGCGTGGTCATCCCCGCCATCCTCTGACCCGTCCGCAAGCCTTGAGTGGGACAGAAATTCATGATGTGATGCTACATTGTGTGTCCATCTTCGTAAAGAAAAAACGTCAGTCAAAACCGGATGGAAAAGTGCATTACTTCACTTCGTTTTCCCAGTGTTCGACAACCCCTAGCCCCCCGCCCCGTCCCCGCCTCTGTCCCGTGGGCGATCTTCAGTGTTCAGAAACAGAAAGAGCAGCAGAGAGCCCTGTAGGTCAGAAGATCAAGGTTCGGGGTGCGAGACTAAGGACTCCTGGAGGTCACAAGGTGATGCGATCTTCATAATCTGGCAGGAGCCAGAAAATATACACAACGATATCATTTATTTTAATAAAAAAAAAAAAAAGGAGGTAGCCAGAGGCTTCATGGAATGGCAAAAATAAAGGCAATCCAAATAAAAACGTGGGGGAAAACCCAGTGACCCTCTCCGCCGATTCGACCGCCCGCCCGAATCACCAGTTAAAATTAAACGAGTAAAAACCGAAGTGTGGTGTGCCAAACGTCAGTAGTATTCTTTGTCTGCGGAGTTTGGAGACGCGGTGGGTCCGCCGATCACAAGAGCTCGTACTGCCGCAGGTGCATTCTCTGGATGATGTCTCGGCAGTCGTTGAAGACCCGGCGGATGTTCTCCGTGTCCACTGCACATGTAAAATGGGGATAACAGTAGTGACGGCCGTCTCCGCTTTCTGTGCTGATCCTCTGTGGAAGGAGAGGTGGACCGTTACAATTAGGCGCTTTCGTATGATTACAAAAATTGCTTTGATGTTTACAAGTAATCCCCAAAAGTAGATAATTTACTCACCCTCAGGTCATCCAAGATGTCCATGTCTTTCTTTCTTCAGTCGAAAAGAAATTAAGGTTTTTGATGAGAACATTCCAGGATTTTTCTCCATATAATGGACTTCAATGGGGACCAACGGTTCAAGGTCCAAATGAGAGTTTCAGTGCAGCTTCAAAGGGCTTTAAGCGATTCCAGATGATGAATAAGGGTCTTATCAAGCGAAACGATCACTCATTTAATAAATAAATAACAAAGTTTAAGTTTTATAAGCTCAAATGCTCGTCTTGCTCTGTTTCAAACTCATCAAAATTAACAGTCAATACGTTCATTTTGTTTGTTGAATCAACCAAATGACGCGAAAAAAGATTTGTTCATTTTGATAAACTAGTTAGAACAGGAGTCATGAACACGAATCACACAATTTTTATATATTTATTTTTTTAAATAAGTGATCGTTTCGCTTGATAAGACCCTTATTCATCGTCTGGTGTCGTTTAAAGCCCTTTGAACAGTTTGCACTGAAACTGTCTTTTGGACCTTGAACCGTTTGGTTCCCATTGAAGTCCATTATATGGAGAAAAATCCTGGAATGTTTTCATCAAAAACCTTAATTTCTTTTCGACTGAAGAAAGAATGATATGGACATGTTGGATGACATAGGAGTGAGTAAATTATCAGCAAGTTTTTTTTTAAAGTGAACTACTCCTTTAGGGAAATAAAACCCAACAAATTAAACAATTTTTATGTTCATCAATTTGAATGGACACTCAGTATAAATGTCTACAACAGAACCCATTCATTAATGTGATTAAGGAATCACTTTTAATAGAAAAGGGTTTAAAATCAGTTTAACAAAGGGTTTCTTAAACTTTCATCAGCCGAACTCCTTTGACGTACTTGAATTAGCCCACGAATTTATAGTGAATAATTCAATAATTTAACAATTGCTGATGTGTGTGTGTATATATATATATAAAAAAAAAAAAATATATATATATATATATATATATATATATATATATATATATATATATATATATATATATATATATAGCTAGACATTAACTTTTTTGCTCATTGTGGCTAGTGGTTTTCCAAAGTTATTAGCCACTTAAAGGGATACTCCACTTTTTTTGGAAATAGGCTCATTTTACCACTCCCTCAGATTTAAAAAGTCAGAGTTTTACCGTTTTTTTTTAATCCATTCAGACGATTTTCTGATATTTAGAAAAATATCAGTAACCAGACAGTTTCTGGTCCCATTGACTTCCATAGTAGGAAAAAATCTATACTATGGAAGTCAATAAGACCAGAAACAATTAATTATTATATTAATATTTACTAAATATATTTTAGTATAAATATATAGATTTAAAAATCATCTTTATATCATGTTTTTTTTTTCATTTGTTTTTTACCATATTTTTTATTTGATACTTTTACCATTTAATTAATTATACGCTTTTTTTATCAAACCCACAAACCCCGAATTGCATGAACTACACAACCGAGTGAATCCAATGATTGAGAGTGTGGATGATGAATGATTAATGCTGAAAATAAAGTAAACGGCATGTTTATTCTTTGGGTGTCCACCAGATGGCACTGACAATCAGTTTACCGGATTAAGTGGCGTGTGCAGAAAAGAGTAAATATTGGTAAAAATGTTGGTAAAATAGATCAACAGATACTTTGCTAGGAAAAAGCACAACAAAGTGAATCAGTCTAAACCGTGACTGCAAAAGACAATTCAAAATACTAACCAGGAACTCGTCACGAATGAAAAACTTGGCTCTTGTCACTCTGGGATCTTCACCTGGTTCAGGAGTTACTAAAACAGAAGAGTCCACAGATTAACACACAGGGAAATTGACACAGACCTGCACAACTCTCTAACTCACACACATATAGT